>CM045765.1:133607022-133807022 GCA_025200525.1 Camellia lanceoleosa | reverse complement strand
TTTTAAGCCTCAGCGGGCAAGAACTTGAGGAGGACAATGACGATATCTCAAAGAATCGTGAACTCTTGAAGAGGTTGCGCTTAAGAAGAGCAAGGGTGGAATTTTGCTTTTGTATTGCATGATGATCGTTTCTTCTCTTTTCCAAAAATAGTAAATTATTTTTTATTTTGATGCATTTGTGATTTGTGAGTTCCTTGTCCAATATTTTTATATCATGGAGATATGTTGTTTTGTCAAATCTAGATATCGACAGGAGGAAGCATAGGTTGAACTATCTAGATAAAGCTCCTCTATTGGCCTTGTATTTTGTGACAAAACAGTAAATATTTTTGTTCTGCTTTTCAATTTTTGTTGATGCAATCTTTTATTTTTTATATACTAATTATAAAATAAAATAAAAACCATATGATAGGGAGAACCGAGATCCTCTGCATCATCTAAACTTTAAATCATTATAATAGCTCAATTTCTAACCATAAATTTTAAGGCTTGTGCTCTATTTCTATTGGTGATGCCATAAGCCCTCTTGGATTGTTCATAAGATAATTTAATTTGGATTAGATCATATCGATTATTGGTTAAAGATCTCAATAACGAAGTCATGGAAGAACCAAGTCATACCTGTGACTATTGGCGGCAATACCGGCCATGTGGACTTGGGAGGTGATTTTGCAACTCAAAGCTAGCCGAGAAAATGAGCCGGATGCGACCATGAATCCGTGCTTTTGAGGCCTCTTTAATGCAAGGTGATTGCATTTTTCCTTCGCTTAAGTACTCTGATCCCCACACTTGTTTTATATTTCTCATTGTGTTTACTTGTATCATTCACCCAATAATTCACAAACCACAATGGACGTTTACTCCCTATGCATTTCCATCTTGGTTCAGATTCGACTCAAATGACCTAAACAACACCGCCAAATCCACCATGATCGGATATACTGTCCTTTGTAGTTCTGAAATCTTATCCATGATTCAGATTTACGCGAGATTGATTCGAATGAGATGATGGACTTGATCTCCAATCAAAAGATTTAGATCTACAAGACCAAGTCGATCTTGAGGCATCTCTGAAATCTGAAGCGGTTGACTTTGTTGATTACTCATGTTCACTAATGAGAAACTGAGGTGATGATTTATATATATATGCATACTCACGTTCACCAACGAGAAACTGAGATGATGATTTATATATATATATATGCATGTATCAGTGTTCATATTTGTTTGTGCGCGAATATATATCAATTTATGTCACTAAAAATTGTATATTTTATTATTTTCAAATAATTTGACTTAGGCACTGTGAATTCATTTCCTCCTTGTGGATTGTTATTAATTTTTTAAAGTCCTTGATGATTTGGAACCAATGACTACTATAGTGTGCTGGCATTGGAGCAAATTGAATCACATCTTCACTTTATACTTGTTTGTTCCAATGAGCATGTGTTCTGCTATTATTATGGTTGCTATTATGTGTTCTGATATCTCAATAGGACTTCCACAAGACGACTCAATTGGCGGCATAGATGTTAGTGCATCTCCTCCAAGAATTCTACTTATGAAGAGGAAAAGGAAGAGGACATTTATGGAGCAATCTTGATATGGAGAGCAATCAAATTACCAATTTACTCTGTTGCCTTGGTTCCTCTCACTGTGAGTTGTTTTTTAACTCTTCAATCTTTTGAGAATTCTTCAAAGTCCTCAATTAAAATTTTGATTAACTAGTTTTGTTTTTCTTTTTTAAATTCAGTATTTTCTATTATTGGGTTATTAACTAGACGTTATTGTGTTATTGGCTTCCTTGATTCTTATAATCACTTGTCTAAATTTAAGGTGTGATACTAAGACGCCTTGATGGTTTATGGAATTCAGTTTAGTATGACTCAAAAATGCACAAGACAACTGTAAACATCTTCATAGTAGAACTATCTTTTACTCCTTTGTTTTCTGTGTAAAATGGGCAGCAACAACGTTTATGATTTTGATACTGGAGCAGATAAGACTAAGAAAGAGTCAATTTTAAATATAGTTGGCAAGTAAGGGTCCCAGTAAGGGTCCCAGTAAGTTTTCATTCTTCTATGTTTGGCGTAGCATAGGGTTTAGTTTTATGGCATTACTCTCTCACTGAAAAGTGTAGTAGCACAGTAAAAGGGCATGCCATCTAAATGGTAACAAAATAGTAGCTATCTTAACATCAAATTTTATTCAACAAGAACTTATCTGCTCAGATTAGAACCACAAACAAGCATGACCTTTAGGGATTCTATGAGCAGGAAAAGAACAAGTTATAGAATTGTCATTGTACGGGAAAGAAATACACCTTCTCGTATAATCCTGTTGATCAAGTTTGTGCTCCTCCGTACGACGTTGCTTTATCACCTGAAAACACAAACGTGAGCTAGCCGCCGGGTGTGTGCCGGAAACCTCTCCGATGCCTAAGTCAGTAAGCTTGACAAATAGAAAAAAGCTCTGTGTGTTCAGAAAACAAAGTTATGTTACCTCTCCATAGGTGATGTTGGTGAGCTTTTATAGGTTTCGTGTGGCACAATCCTAGTAGGACTCTTACTCTTCCATGTAGAGTCCTCCTAAGATTCATACTCCTGAAGGATAATGCTTATCCTTCAACACCCCCCTCACTGCTTAAACCAAGTGAGATGGTTTTATCACGGCCGGACTACCATCCGACCGAAATAACATTGCCATACTAGACGGTAAACTAATCGAACTCTCTTAGATCGGTTCTCTCCTTACAACTTGTACCGGTCTCACTTATCGAGACCGAACTAAACAATAATTTCGGACAGTCTAACCAGAGCTAGGCTTACCATGCGAAGTCGCCACACTTTGTCTCCGAATGGTATGACCGAGCTACCACTTTTACTCCGTCTCGTGACCTAACCATACTTCGGACCGATTTATCCCAATTGCGGTGACCGACCTAAACTCATTTACTCAGTCTGGTGACAAAACATCTCATAATGGACCGATCCAATGTCTGCTCGCAGCCCATCTTCCAAGCCTCTTCACTATAGCCCAAAGAATGGCCCACTACTTAGCTCGACCCAATTTATCTGTATAAATTACCCTCTCAATTGCCCCTTAATTCCATCTGCGTAGCATGATAGGGATTATATGCCCATCAGCCGAGCTAGAATTTGTAAACCTTTCCAGCCGAGCTACAATCCTTTAGCTTTTCCAGCCGAGCTACAATCCCTTAGCTTTTCCAGCCGAGCTAAACTCAAGCCGAGCTGTGTATCTCCGGTCAAAACGTCTCTTCAGTTGCAGCAACTGAATTGTTCCCCATTCTAATGACACGTGTGTAGACGCGCCCTTGGGCTTCACTCTACAGTTCGGACTCCCTTTTGTTGTCGGTTCTTAACCTGAACCAAAGAGTCCAAATCCGGCAAATTGTTTTGAGAAAAACAGATTTTGAAAGAAGTGCCAAACATGGACTGCTTTACCAGATACAGAGTTGCCACCTAAATATTTTTTAATGGGGAAATTTAGGAAACCCTGACTCGGTGCCAAAGGCCACGTGTCCGTCATCGCCAAAGTTGCCTCGGCTCGGGAGCTTAGGTATGATTGGGGAAGGTCAGCTATGAGCACCCCCTCTCGCCCGGTCCGAAGACCGGCCTCTACTAACTGTGATATCCAATTTTGAAAACGTTATGTGTTCTTATTCCAGTTATTAGCCTAGAATTACTATGTTATACGCACAACAAACAAGTATGGACTAGATTGCCTAATTTGGAAATAAGTGTTGCATATCCGTTTGTCTTGAAAAACACTTTGGAGTTTGCTACTCGCAAGTAGGCTAAAATACGGATTTCAACGAGTTGTTCCAACTCAGGCAATCCAGCCTTCACCCACAGGCATTCAGGCAGTTTATCTCAAATAAGCATCTAGCCACATAGTAAGCATGCTATCATGATAGCACTCACACACATGTGGTATGCTAAAGCATGAAAATACTTACATTGTACTCCGTGCCAAGACAATAAACTAGTTAGCAATCATGCATGGTCCTAGTTCATGTCAAATTGACTAATGCAACACATACAAGATGCAATTAAGGTAGGCTCGGCTAACCTAAAATGGCATGTGAAATGCAATCATTCGATGCACGTATTCAAATTAGATTTGAAATACTAATGTAGTTAGCATGATGCGCCGAGCCCGGTGCATGCAAGACAAATGAATGGATGCACGCATACATAGCATAAGATATGCTAAAATAAACATGTCCTAATCTACCATCATAAGCAGGTAAATAAAAGGGAGAAAGAGGTGGGGGGTGGAAGACATGCACACACACACCCACACTTATTACAGATTTGCCCTCGCTCGGGGGGAAAAAAGAATAATACAAATTAATTAACTACAAGCTAATTAAATATTACAGATTACCTAATTAGTTAACAAACTAACTAAGCTAGGAAAAACAGTAAACCGCCTCGGGAGGAGAGTCTGGTGCAATGCATGCTCGGATCTTGCTCGGAAGCACACTGCCATGCATAGACTACCTCTGTTTTCCCTGCTCTACCCCTCTGAAGACTGTAAAAGTCTCTGAATTGATTCCCTGGATACTGGGGAACACCGCCGGCTAAGTAGAATTGCCACCGGCAGTGGGGTGTGGTCATCGGCACAAGATGCATCCATCGGCCACTAATGGATGGCCGGTCGGCACTATATGTTGCCGGTCGGCCAAAAATGCCTGCAGAACCTGCAACTTACAGCAGCAGAGGACAGAACTTGCATGGCAATGCAATTTCAAACCATTTATGCCCTAACCATACCCCTCATCATGTGTAGAACTCAAAGGGACATGGTCCTTGGTTTTCGGACCACCAATCAACCATTTTGATGCATGATGGCCCAAAAACCAAGTGTGCACATTTCAATTTCAAATGAATGCAATGCATATAATCACATAAAAGGGCCAACCTCTATCACACTCACTTCAAGAGGCCAAGCATGCACATTGATGCAATGCAATCCTAGGCACATTGACTAGTATGCAACCATGGCCATGTAAATAAGCATACAAGCTAACAAGCATACAAGACATGAAACATCAATGTTAACCAACAAGCATGCAAGATGTAATGTGGATGTTCAAGCATGCAAACAAGCATGTGACTTCATTCAATCATGCAAATTCCAACATGCAACAACTTACCAATATGCTACAACACATAAGGAGCAGATGCAACCAATGAAGGGATGGACTTAAACATGAATTAGGCAGTTCTAATTAGGCCCAAAACAGTGGCCAAAATGCTCAAATATGAGGGCTAAACACACATACACACATGCACATGTTAAGACACAAATCTAAGCATTAAGCAAGTAATTCTCAAGCACACTTGAAAGGAGTATAACATGGACACTAGGCATGCAACATAAGCTCTGAAAATCATGCTATAAGATGTGCCAAACCAACTCAAACAAGACAAACATTAGCATGCAAATAGTCCAAGTACTTGAAGCAAATCAAAGAGGCTTAAACCATGGCTAAGCCAACCAAGCCCCATAAGACCAAGAAGGCTTAAAATAGGTTCAAGGCAGTCCTTGACCATGCAAAAGGGACCCTTAGATGGCATCTAAGTGGCTCAAATTCAAAATCATGCACAATGGCCAAAACATGGAGCATACAACACAAGCCTTCAAAGCATTAAAGAGGTGCCTAAGGCAAGCATACAAGCACATCAAAGGGGTTGAAATGATGTTACAAATGGTGCCAAACCACTTAAACCGAAGCAAGTAATGCAAGCTACACACTTATACACTTAAGGCCAACAAACCAAAATGCAAAGGGGCCGCACAAAGCATGCCAAGATCGACCCAAATAACTATGGACAGACCTTAAACATGGTGAAACAAGCACAAAAGCTTCACAAGACCAAGTCTAAAACATGCTAGAATAAGGGTTTACAACCTAAGACAAGTTAAGGCATCAAAGTGGCATTACATGGCATGTATGTTAAACTAACATGATGTACCAAAACCAATACACAACAATGTTATATCATGGCATAATAAGCATAAAAAGCAACTATGGCATGATCAACAAACACTTAAATATGATGCTCCCTCAAGAGGCCAACAAGTGCTATTTTCAAGGACAACAAGGAGAGGGGGTGGCCCTCTCCTTCTTAAGACTTTAAGGCACCATCCTTATCACTAAAATCCCTCAAGATTTCAGTGGTGAGGAGGCCCAAGCACCAAAGTCTCGGAGCTCACCAAAAAATGGCACAAAATGAGGCCTCTCAAGGCTTAGGAGGGGTCTAACACCTCCAAACCACAAAACACTCTAAATAAACTATTAAGAGGGCTTAAAAACAGAACTTTTTTGTATTATACACTAAGCTCAAAAACAATTCTAAGATAGGCAAAAGTAGTGTGCAAAAATGGGATAAAAAGGGGTTAGTGTCTTATCCTTGTAGACCTCTTCACAAAAGATAATTTTGTTGCCTCCTTGAGCTCAAATCCAGCCAATAACAGCAAGAACAAGCCTCAGGTCCCTCAAGAACCAAGAAAAGGTGAAAGACTAGGTGTTTATGTGCAATAGTATGGACAAAAGCACCTAGAACATAAAAGAGAGAGAAAAAGAGATAGAATAGTTACAACTTTCTAACCCTAGAACCAGAGCTCTCCTCTGTGTTTTCCTCACAAAATTTCTCTAACCCTCATGCCAAGAGAAGACCCCTTCTCTTATAGGCAACCCATCTTGCAAAGCTTATTCAATAAGCTAACAAGGAGGGCATCCCTCCATACACGTGTATGGAGGGGAACCAAATGCCACACAGTTGTCCTAAAATATCTGCAAAAGCAGATGAACAGTAGTCGGCTGCTCAAAATTGCCATTTTGACAAAATTAATGGCCGGTCGGCCAACAAGAGTGCCGGTCGGCCAAATATATGGCCGATGGACACAAACAACAGTCGGTGACCTCAAGCTGCGGCCGGTGGAGTATGGGGAGACCTCACAAGGCATCCCCTGCCCCTCCAAGGCAAAACACAAGTGTTTGGTGCAAAACCAGACACTAAACGGTCGAGTTCGGAGATCCTAAGGTAAGGCGCGTAGCCGAGACCTCCAGGAACTCCAAACGAACACAAACATGGATAATCACCGGGTGTTCAAACGGTGACGTCCAAGTCTTGAGGACGGTCAAAAATGGGGTGTCTACAACGTGGCAGCCTGTGATTGGCTCTTCACACTTTTTGAACAGTTCTCGCCTTTCCTCTTTCACAAAACAAAACCCCTTCGTTTTTCCAAAGATCACTCACCTTACTATTCAGTCTTTCTTCTCTCTCTTCTTGAGTTCTTACTGTTCTTCAACCTCGCATCTCTGAAGCTTGTGTTTTTGCTGTCATTTGCTTCCATCTCATTCTTCTTCCTCTCTACCAGGTAAGCATCATGAATCTGTTTCTCTTTTCGTTTTTGTTCAGTCCATTATAGTGTTTTTTTGCAAAACACTTTTCTGGAAAAAATGTAGTTATAGAACACTTGAATACATACAATATCCTGTAGAACATTTGATTTTGATCCATAATCACGAAGCAACCGAACTAGGAAACTGTTTGTAGTTTTTGTGCCAGTGAGACCTGACTACACAACCGAACTACCACTTGTATTAGTAGTTTTAACAAATCAAACCATCTTGTGATTGCCTTTAGCCGAGATAAAACATACCGAACTAAGGTTGAACTTTAGCACACTAGAAACCTTGGTCATCAACCGAGCTAAGCCTTGGGGCTAAGCCAGCTTTCTTAGTTTCTAAACCGAACTCAGAAAGCTGCCCCTATAGGCTTAACCGAAGTAAAAACCCGTAGTTCAAACCAAGATAACCAACCCCTTGCTCAAACCGAGCTACCAAGCACCTCGCTTAAGCCGATATAGATCCTTTAGCATCCTATGCAGCCGAAGTAGGACTTCTTTTTCTTGCTTTGTTTTTGTAGCACAGTCAATGATTTGTGCTAACCCCTTTGTTCTTCTACTTTGCAGACTTAGGTTGCCCAGGCACTCCCTCTGCGCGCTCAACCGAGCTACCGAGCACAACCCTCGATTGAATTAAATTATTTATAACTTATACAATAAATGGGGAAGTATAGGTTTTTGGTAAAAACCCCTGGAGGCTTAGCCGAATTCCGCAAAAATTACAATATTCCTGCCGATGTCAACCTTACCCTAGCCAAAAAAGGTGTCACACCTTGGGGGAATGAGGGTTTTGTGCCTTTTACCCTTTTATCAATAATAGAAACCGGACTAAGATTCCTAGTCCAACCTTTGATTTGTGAATTCCTTAGGCAAACCCGAATTTGCCCAACCCAACTATCAACCAACTCATGCCGTATAATAATGGGCATCGCCGAACTAAACCGCCAAGCCGGTCTGAACCTCGGTCTAGCCGAAATATTCCACCAATATTCCTTAGGATCCAAAGAGGATGGGTGGGTATATTATTTAAGAATACATCGTGGCCGAGAGAAAATAATCAAAGATACACCGGACAAAGACTTGAACGACGACGATTTTTTCTGGGTATCTGGGAACTTTGAGGATCATCAAGCCCAGATTCCTAGCCGAAGAATAAATTGGAAAAAAGGCCAACCCGGTATAGATATTTCGGTTCTACTTAATGTTTCTCTTTATTTCGGCTTTCTCCTCTGAACCGAACTAACAGTTGTCTTCTTGTGCAGATAAAGCCTATCTCAGATCAGTTTACGGTTATCCGAACTTGGATACGCTCCACGCTGCACTATGACATAAAGAGAGAAGTTGGACCAAGCTGTTAGATTTTGAACTGACCTACAGATATAGCAGTCGCCGAAAAGCAAAAGTGACCGACTTCTTCCTTGAAGACGCCCCAGAACCGGACCCAACCTTGCCCCAAATCAACCTAATGCCTCTCACAACCGAACAAGAAATGGCTAAAAGGAGCAGACTGAAGGCCTTGCTGACCGCAACAAACCCAACCGATGTACCACAAAGCCGGACCAATCGAGTCGTGGTAGCCCTCCCATCTCAACGGTCGTCGTCATCTCGCCCAAGCAAACGTGCCCGGACTAGCCAAACCGAGCAACGACTTGTGGATGAGACCGTTCTGCCACCAAGCCCTCCTCCAAGCCCCCAACAAAGCCCTCAACCGGAGAACTCCGACCGAGCTGGCTTCTCAAAATGGGTTCCCAATCTCACCTTCAACAACCGAGATATCTTGGCCGGATTAGGTTGTCCAGAAGGACCACTTGATGGCTTTCAATCTAGCCAAGAGTGTGCCTTCCAAAAGACATGGAGCACCACTACAAACAACTGAATACTGAGCTGAAGTCCATCCGGTCTTCAACTAAGTCAATGATCCTGGTAAATAGCCCTCTTTTTTCTTTGTAATTTTTCCAACTTTCAGTCCGGCTAAAGGAAAAGTTACTACTCCTTTGCAGGCCATCCAAAAAAACAATGTTACACACAGGAGAGTGATGGAGCTCAGGAGAAATACCAGGGAGGCCATGGCAGAGGTCGAAGCAAAAACAGCCGAGCTGGAGGAGGTAAGAAAACAAATTGCCGAACTGCGATCTGAGAACGGCCGACTGACCGAACTGGTTAGTTCGGCCAAAGCCGAAAAGCAGAAGGTTGCCATTGAGGCAAAGGACAAGTACCTGCGCCTGCTGGCGAAGATTGAAAAGAAGAAAGATGCCGAGATAGCCCAATTGAAGGAGGGCATGAAAAAAGCCGAAAAGCGAGGCTTCAAGAAGGCAGAGGACGCCTACACCCTCCAATGTGATGCCGCCAAGGATCTGTTCTTCAAATGTGGCTGGAGGAGTGCTGTGGAGCAGCTCGGTTGTACACCTGACATCGAGGTCTACAATGCTCCACAGTATTCCATTTCGGCTTCACTGGCGCAGTACGCTGCCGATCTTCAGAGGCAATTTCTTGAAGGGTATGATGATGATGATGAAGATGATGATGAGGATGAGCCAACTGATACTCCGGCCGTTAATGAGCAACCCAACGATCAAATAGTTCGGTTGGAGCCGGTAGTTGAAGACCTAACTGATGAGCTGCTGACTGACAACATTCAGCCGATTGATACCGAGGTTCATGCTGAAACCGAGCCCCCACCTCAAACCGTGCTCCTGTCTGAAATCGAACTTCGGGCAAATGCTAATGTTGAACTAGACGCTGAAATTGATGGTCTCTTCAACTGATGTTCATTTTTCTTTTCTTTTGTCTTGAATTTGTAACCGGGCTGCGGCCCCTCAGTTGTATTTGTTTTTCACTTTAATGAATGAAAAAAAATCTTCTGAGCTAACTTTTATTCCGGTTCTGTACTTGCAATGAATTTTCAATGTTTCCAACTGTGATCTCGGTTTGAATGCTTGCTTTCTAACTGCTATTTGAAATATTTCTGGGCCGATATACCGTATTCCGGTTTTAGCTATCTAGCTTACTAGCCAACCACTTTTTAGCCGATGTCCTTACTTCGGCTAAAGAGTACCCAAAGTTGGTTTAATCCAGCCAACCACTCTTCAGTCATAAATTTACTTCGGCTGAAGAGTACAAAGAGTTGGTTTAATCCAGCCAACCACTCTTCAGCCATAAACTTACTTCGGCTGAAGAGTACAAAGAGTTGGTTTAATCCAGCCAACCACTCTTCAGCCATAAACTTACTTTGGTTGAAGAGTAACAAGAGTTGGTTTAATCCAGCCAACCCCTAAGTTGGTTTTTCCAGCCAACTTAGAATATAGTGTTTGGTTATTCCGATCAAACGTCCTGCAGCCTGGATCTCTATCCTGGGCTTAGGAGGGGTGTTGGTTTAATCCAGCCAACCTCTAAGTTGGTTTTTCCAGCCAACTTAGAATATAGTGTTTGGTTATTCCGACCAAACGTCCTGCAGTCCGGAACCTTATCCTGGGCTTAGGAAGGGTTCATAGTTGGTTATTCCGGCCAACTATGTTTACAATGCTCCTAACTTACTAAAGTTACTGCCTACTGAAAACAATTATACTGAAAAAGAATCGACTTGTTTTATTGAGAAAGTAAAAATTACACACACTTAAAAGAAAAAAAAGCTAAAAATAAAACAACTTGAGATTAGCAGTGTTCCACGGCCTGGGAATCGCTTTGCCGTCCTCATCTTCCAAGTGGTATGCCCCTTTGCCTGCTAATCCGACCACTTTGTAAGGTCCTTCCCAATTAGGCCCCAACTTGCCATCTCCTGGAACCAAGGTGTTTCCCATCACTTTGCGCAATCTCCGATCTTGAATTGCCTTGGATGCACTATTTTGTTATACTTTCGGACAACTCTTGTTGGTAGGAGGCGATGTGAACCAATGCTCTCTCTTCTTTCTTCCGCAAGGTCAAGCTCCAATGCTATGGCTTCGCCATTTAAGTCTGGTCAAAGTTTTCGCTTGAATTATGGGAGGCCAACTTCTAATGGGATGGCCTTCCATGCCATAAGCTAAGGAGAATGGTGTTTCTCCTGTTGATCGTTGGCGTGGTGCGGTAAGCCCATAAAACATGAGAGAGTTCTTACGCCCACTTGCCTTTTGATCTCTCTAACCTTTTCTTGATCCATCCAAGACTACTTTGTTTGATGCCTCTGCCTGTCCATTTGCTTGGAGATATGCCGGTGTAGAATTGTAGAACTCTATCTTGTATTCTTCACAAAAGCCTCTGAAAATTTCTGCCGTCGGCCGAGTCTTGGTTATGCGAGATTAATGCCTTTGGTATGCCAAATTGAGTGATGATATTCGCGGACAAACTTCTTCACATCTTTTTCCTTGATTGGCCAAGGCTTCGCTTCCACCCATTTTGTGAAGTAGTCGGTTCTTGGCGAAAGAACTTCTGTTACTGGTCTTTGTTGGAAGTGGACTTACTATGTCTAATCTCCACATTGCGAAGGGCCATGGGCTAGTTAGAGGTAGGAGTTCTCTAGTAGGTTGGTGTATTTGATGTGCAAACTTCTGGCATTTTTCACACTTTTTGACATACTTTTCTGAATCTGCTCGCATGTATGGCCACCAATATCCTTGTGAAATCGCTCGGTATGCCAATGATCTTCCTCCTTGATGGCTGCCGCATACACCCTCATGTATTTCGAACAGGAATGCTTCCACTTTACTGGGGTGGACACACTTTAGGTAAGGTCCGGAGAACGACTTTTTATACAATGCCAAGGATGGAGAGAGCCAAAATCGCTGCGACTTTGCTCTTATTCTGTTGGCTTCTTTCTTTTCTTCCGGTAAGGTTCCATCTTTTAGGAATAGTATAATGGGATCTATCCAAGAAGGGCCTAACTTTGCACAACATACCTCTTCTGCTTCTGGATCTTCAATGCTTGGTCTAGGTAGGTAGTCAATCAGTAATGGGTGAGGAATGGAGGTATCCACCATTGAGGCGAAGCCTGCTAGTTCGTCTGCTCTGTTATTTTCTTCTCTACCGATCTGCTCTATCCTGACTACCTCAAATTTTTTGATCTCTGTTCTGACCAACTCTTGGTACTTGGCCATCCTGTCATCCTTCGCTTCATAGTCGCCTGAAATTTGGTTCACCACCAGCTGTGAGTCGCTGTAGACCATTAGCTCGGTGGCCTTCATATAGAATGCTGATTTGAGACCTGCAAGAAGTGCTTCATACTCTACTTCGTTGTTTGATGCTGGGAAGCCAAGGTTGACTGCCTGTTCCACTACTAGGCCGTCTGGAGAGATGAGGACTATGCCAAGTCCTGCTCCATGCCGGTTGGATGCTCCATCCACGAAGAGCTTCCACATCTCTCCCACGAATAACTTCCAGCAAGTAGAGGGATCAGATGATGCCTTGGGATCTTCCTTGTTGCTGGTGTCTTCTTCAAGGTCCATGCTTGCTGTCTGCCCCTCGCCATCTGGTTGTACCAAGTCTTGTTTTGTTGGTGAGTCTTGACTTGGTGTAGCATGGTTTGTTTTTTCCTTCCTTGCCTTACTCTGGTCTGCCTTGAGGCCTGACTGAGTTGCCAGTACTAGGGGTTGCGTTATTCCGACGTCAACTTCCATCTCTAGTTCGGTTGCTTCAATCAGGTCGACTAGGCAGATATGATGACTTCCTGGGGTGAATTCTGCGACGAAGTCTGCCAATGCTTGTGCCTTTATTGTGGTTCTGTGTTGGAACTTGATGTCGTATTGCCCCAACTCAACTGCCCATTTTAAGATTCGCCCAGAGAAGTTAGCCCTCTCAAACAGAGCTTTTAATGGAAAGGCTGTGAGGACAACTATAGTGTAGGCATGAAAGTAGTGCGACAACTTTCTTGAGGCCATCATCAAGGCCAATGCCAGTTTCTCCAGTGGCAAGTACCTTGTTTCGGCGCCTAGTAATGTCTTGCTGACATAATAGATGGGCAGTTGTTGGATTCATACGCGGACCAACAACTGCTTGATTGCGTCTTCTTGAGGCGCTAGGTACAAGAGGAGTCCTTCTCCAGGAATTGGAGTTACAAGTAGTGGTGGAGAAGACATGTATTCCTTCAAGGTTTCCAGAGCTTGGTCGCATTTGTCGTCCCATTCAAACTTGGCTTTCAGAGCATGGAAGAATGGTCGTAGTCTGCATCGACGGCGGCTTATGAATCGATTGGTAGCGGCCATATGCGGTGAGATCTTTGTACTTCTTTTCTTGAGTTCGGTCTCTCCAACTCTGAATTGCCTTGATTTGAGAAGGGTGCCTCAATACCGGTTGGTCACCGAGAAGCCGAGAATTTGCCAGATTCTACTCCGAATGCACATTTCGACGCGTTGAGGCGTAACTTATGCTTCTTCAGGATCTCAAACATCTCACCTAGGTCTTTGAGATGGTCATTCTCATTCTTGCTCTTGACCACCATATCGTCGATGTAAGTCTCCATTGTTTTGCCTAATAATGGCTCAAACATCTTGGTGACCATTCTCTGGAATGTCGCCCCTGCGTTTTTTAGGCCAAAGGGCATGACCTTGTAATAGTATAGTCCTCTTGGAGTTGTGAAGGATGTCACTTCCTGATCTGGTCCATGCATGGCGATTTGATGGTAGCCTCTGTATGCATCCAGAAAGCTAAGTCGGTTGTGCCCTGCCGTTAGGTCGACTAGTTGATCTATCCGTGGTAGAGGAAAGCTATCTTTTGGGCACGCCTTGTTGACTGTTTTGTAGTCGACGCAGACACGCCACTTGCCATTCTTTTTAGGCACTACGACCGTGTTGGAGATCCATCTTGGGTAGTGCACCTCTCTTATCGCTCCTGCCTCCAGCAGGTTTCCTACTTCTTCCGCTACTATCTCGGCGTAGTGGAGTGCCGATCTGCGGGTGCGCTGTATGATTGGTCTGGCGGACGGGTGGATGTTAAGTTGGTGACAGATGAAATTGGGATCAATGCCTGGCATGTCGTATGGTGTCCAGGCGAACACTTCGATGTTAGAGGTCAAAAATTCTAAGACCTCTAATCTTTCAGTGCTGGACAACGACGAACCGAGCAGAAAGAACTTATCCGGGTTCTTTTCATCTATTCTTATTTCTACCAAGTCTTCCACTGCTTTCTGGCTAGCCGCTTTGCCAACATCTGCGAATAGTTCATTACTCTCAGGTTCTTCCACCGAATGAACGTATCCTTTGGCAGCGCAGCTGCCATTCACTGTGACAAAGCACTGTTTTGACCTGATCTGGTCTCCATAGACTTCTTCTATTACTCCGGTGTCGTTGGGGAACTGCATTACTTGGTGGTAGGATGACGCCACCGATCGCATGGCATGCAGCCATGTTCTACCCAAAATGATGTTGTAAGTGGAGGGGACCTTCAACACCTAGAACTCCACTTATTTTGTCACACTCTCTGCTCTAACTGGGAGGATTATTTTGCCGACAGGCCATTCTGGCATGGAGTTGAATCCGATCATGGGAGATACGGCGGGTGTCAAGTCTTTATCTTGTAACTTCAATTGTTTAAAGGTTTCGTAGTACATGATTTCACATGAACTACCCTGGTCAATCAGAATCCGCTTGACGTCAAAATCCTTGACTCGGAGAGTGACGACTAGGGCGTCATTGTGAGGGCAATATATCCTTGCCAAGTCTTTATCCAAAAAAGACATGACATTCGTGGCCTCTGTCTTCCCCTTCTTGATGGTGGGTTGGGCACTTAGCACTTCTCTCAAGTGCTCAGCCTTTTTAATTGATCCTCTAAGCTCGCGCCTGCGCTCGAGTTGAAGACTCCATGTATCACGTTAATTACGCCTTGAGGTGGGGCGTCAATTGGCATACCATTGGGGTTATTATGGTCCTGGGGGGCTGGTTGCGCCCCTCCTTCGATGTATTTATCCAAGTGGCCTGCTGCCACCAACTCCTCCAAGTGTTGTCTCAATGGCGTGCAATTCTCAGTGCGGTGTCCTTTTTCTTTATGGAAGGTGCACCGTGACCTGTCGTCGTAGTCCTTGGCTGGCCACTTGACAAAAGGCTCATCTCAAATCTCACTAAGTATTCGGTAGATCGGTTTCTTGAATACCGTGGTTATGGCAGTGCGGACTTTCAACCATCTTTTGTCCTGGTCTTCTCCGTTGTTTCTTCTGCCACGTCCGTTTCATTGGACGGTCTCTGTTGACCTTTCTTTGAGGTCTTCTTTTACAGTCTTTGTGGTCGTGCCAGATTTTGCTTTGGCACGTGCGCCATCCTCTTCCACCCTGATGTGCTGATGCACTCTTTCCATCAGGGCTTCCATGGTGAGGGGCGGTGTGATGGTGATAGAGTCCCTTAGTCTGTTCCCGACTGGGAGGCCTCTTTTGTACTGCGCAATGGCGAGATTGGTGGGACAGTCCCCAATCTGGTTGAAGGTCACCCAGTAGCGACTGTTATAGGATCTCAGGGTCTCCTTGTCACCCATGTCGATGGAGAGTAGTTGGTCAATCTCCACCGGGGTTTTAGTGTTTGTTCGGAACCTTGTTACGAACGCCTCCGCTAATTGTGCCCAAGAGGCTATGCTACCCTCCGGAAGTTTCTCAAACCAAGTCAAGCCTAAGTCGCCAAGGCTAGATAGGAAGATGATGCACATCAAGGCCTCGTTCCGTCGGTATACAGCCATGACCTGGCGAAAGTGGCTCAGGTGTGAGTAGGGATCCGTCTTCCCTTCGTATGTGGTGAATTTGGGCTGTAGGAAGCCTGACGGCAGGGGTGCATTCTCTATTGCCGGAACGAACGGTGAGGTCTGCAGCCTCGCCAATGCCTTGTCCGTTGGTTCGTAGGCAGGGCGCGGTATTGGCATTCCAACCTCGACGCTTCCGTGCGTCCGAGGAGCCAACCGCTGCAAGGCAGAAATTCTATGTGGATCACGTGCCCTGGCGTCCTCCCTCCATCGTGCCTTCTCTTCTAGAACGGATCGTAGGTCGGACGATCTGGGCAACTCCGTCTGTCTAGACCTTGTTTGGTGCGTATGCGAGGGCCAATATGTGCTTCCCTCGGTGTACGACCTCTCAGATCTCGTCCTCTCAGACCTGGAGTGACGAGTTCTGGAAGATCTGGACTGTGTATCGCCTGTCCTGAGGCTTCTGTTCTCTGCTTGGGAGGGTGTAGTATTCCTACTACGACCTTCCGAGTGGCGAGGGGGCGTCTTGTTTGTGCGCCCCTCTCCTGTCGCCACTTCTTTTCCTTTTACCTGGCGCTTAAGAGATTCCATGTCCGCCGCCATCCGACGAATCAATTCGTCTTGTTCCCTGACGCGATCCTCCAAAGTTTGAGGATCAATCCTTCGCCGTTGTCTTTCTGGGCTTTGCGAACGAGAGTGATGGGGGCTGTTAGTCCGCCTTCTACCCCTCGCATCCTTCCTGGAATTTTGTCTTTGTGGTTCCAGGCTTGCCATGGGAGTGATTAAGGGTAGACCTTCGCGCCTTGCACCCCCTTCTGGAGTTAGTCCGTCAAGGGCGGACTGTGGTAACTCTTCACTGTTCGCCATTGATTTTTTAGAGAAAAAGCTTGATCAAATGGTTTTGTTCTTGTCTGTATTCTCACAGACGGCGCCAATTGTACGGGAAAGAAATACACCTTCTCGTATAATCCTGTTGATCAAGTCTGCGCTCCTCCGTACGACGTCGCTTTATCACTTGAAAACACAAACGTGAGCTAGCCGGCGGGTATGTGCCGGAAACCTCTCCAATGCCTAAGTCAGTAAGCTTGACAAATAGACAAAAGCTCTGTGTTCAGAAAACAAAGTTGTGTTACCTCTCCATAGGTGATGTTGGTGAGCTTTTATAGGTTTCGTATGGCATAATCCTAGTAGGACTCTTACTCTTCCATGTAGAGTCCTCCTTGGATTCATACTCCTGAAGGATAATGCTTATCCTTCAACACCCCCCTCACTGCTTAAACCAAGTGAGATGGTTTTATCACGGCCGGACTACCATCCAACCGAAATAACATTGCTTAGAGTCCTCCTAGGATTCATACTCCTGAAGGATAATGCTTATCCTTCAACACCCCCCTCACTGCTTAAACCAAGTGAGATGGTTTTATCACGGTCGGACTACCATCCAACCGAAATAACATTGCCATACTAGACAGGCAAAAACGACCGAACTCTCTTAGATCGGTTCTCTCCTTACAGCTTGTACCCCGGTCTCACTTACTGAGATCGAACTAAACGTAACAGCTCAGACCGGTCTAACCAGAGCTAGGCTTACCGTGCGAAGTCGCCACACTTCGGCTCCGAATGGTATGACCGAGCTACCACTTTTACTCTGTCTCGTGACCTAATCATACTTCGGACCGATTTATCCCAATTGCGGTGACCGACCTAAACTCATTTACTCAGTCTGGTGACAAAACATCTCATAATGGACCGATCCAATATCTGCTCACAGCCCATCTTCCAAGCCTCTTCACTACGGCCTAAAGAATGGCCCACTACTTAGCTCGGCCCAATTTATCTGTATAAATTACCCTCTCAGCCATCAATTAGACCCAAAAAACATAAAAATAAAAATAAAAATAAACAACTTAAAGACTCTAATATACGAATAAAGAGGTGGGACTTGAATTGCCTAATCTGAGTCCAAAGTGTCATACGGACAAGAGGACTGCCAAAATAATAAAAATAAATAAATATGGGTTGATGTACAAGAGACAACATGATGGCTTTGTACTTAACCAAGGATACACCTTTACATAGAGCCTACTACACTAGACAGATCCATGTCGTAAAACCTAGGTAATTGGGATTAACGCTTCGTAGTTCAAAAAAAATAAATATTTTTTAAAAGTAAAATATTTCTTAATTGGGATTAACCCAAATCCATGTTTTTTTGTTATGTTCATAATCTTTTATTTGATGTGAAAAATATTTCTTGACAGATTGATCGTATTGCTCGTGTTGCATTTGAGACTATTCGGAAGCAGGGTAGGAAACTCTGCACTGTTGATAAAGAAAATGTTTATTTAATGCAACTTGTGCCCACTGATTTAGGAAACTCTCATCTTGCATCATCTTTTCTCTTAAAAGTAAAATTTTGTTGCGATGTACTCAAACCACACAGAAAAAAGAAAAATATGGTTTATTTAATGCAACTTGTGCCCACTGATTTAGAGGCTCTATAAATATACCTTTCCATGTTGTTTAATGCAACTTGTGCATAAATTCTAAAGATCATCTTCCCTTCTCTAGAAAGTAAATATCTTGGTAAATAAATGAGGATAAAATTTGAACTATTGTCCCATATTTTTAAGTTCCATTATTTTGTGATATTGACCGAGCATCAATGCTTTGGAGGCGAGTAATGGCAATATCCTCATGTTGAACTCTCCCACATGTATGTTGACAATCTTGTAATGCAATTTTGTTAAGTAATCAAAACATGTTTGTCTTATCTTTGTGGAAGTTTTTATGATGTATACAAGCTAATTCCATTTGGGTTTTGCATAATTTTACTATATGAAAATTTTTGTTCTCTAAAAATTGAGATTGCAATGGATGCTAATCTTTAGATCTTTGCAATTGTTGTAGAGAGATTGGGAATGACTTTTCCTCCATTTTGTTGCTTACTTTACTGGAATTTGGAATTTTCACCTCTGTGTGTTTTTAGATATGACCGACAAGATGCATCACTGTTTTGGGTTCTCTCTGTTTTTTCCCCTTTATTTTCTGATTGTCAGGACTGAGAGAGCAATAGAGGGCATGTGGGGAAAAGAATACCTTCTCTTGGGCTTGGGGACATCTTAATTCCCCCTTTTGGGCATCCAAAGACGAGCCATAAAGCAATCCAATCAAAGAGGTAAGAAAGATCCCTGAGTTCCTTAACGGAATATTCCCACGGTTCACCATGCAGTAACAGATAGTCTTCAAAGCGTTCGCCCCAGTGTTTTATGTTTGATAAAGGAAGATGGTATAAGTATAGGTAAAGAATAATAGTATTGGACACGTATAAACGAAAGAGGTGAGAATTTTTTTACTAATGACACCATACGACTTATTATAGCGTTCACATTTGACCCTAAAGGCCTACTACTCCTACTCCTCCTACTACTGCTTCTCCTTCATCGTCGTTGGTCCTTCTTAAGCATGGGCTACTGTCTTCAATGCTTCTTTCTTGTGGAGCGGCAACTAAAGAGGTAGCGAGACTAACCGCAGGAATCTCTTTTGAGCTCTGGATGGAGTGGTTGTTATACGAGTTAAGCATAGGTTTCCCTTTGCTAGCTTGTCAAAGTTGGAGCTGCGGGCATTCTTTCTTCTTATTAGTAAGAGAACGAAAGTCATAAACGATTAGCTTGAACACCCGACCTTAGGGCCTTCAATTGGTCCTTTCGAACTAAAATTACAGAAATATCTGTTAGGTTCTTAGTAGCATCGACACCATTAACTCATACGTGTGTAACCCTTACCAATTAGCTTTGCTCGGTATTGTGAACGCACTAGCTAGGGGACCCCTCCCTATTCTCCTAAAAAGTTCCTAGCTTTCGTTTTCATGCTAGGACTCTCTTAAGAAAGCGAATAGATGAAGTGGGAGAGAGTAGCTTGCTACTAGTAGTCGTCTTGGTATTGGATCCATTCGTTCTTCTTTCGGTACTCCTACAGGTAGTAACAACTAACAGCTGTGATAGAGGCAACCTCACAAACGATATAATATATTACTAGTAAGCTAGCATCTAACCGAAATCGTGTTACGGAATGAATCGAGGAATTAAAGATCACCGATGTGGAGACAAAATCCTGTGGATTTCCCCAATGAATTCATCCATTTTCTTCTTGTGAAGGCGTTCAGCTTTGGATCTTTGAAGATCTATCTTCATGAGAAGCAGATTTATGCACCTTTTATTACTAAAAGTATTACCAGTACCATTAGTATTAGTATTAGCATTATCTTTCTTCTCATTACCAGTAGCATTATTATTAGCATCTATACCATGACGAAACAATTCATTTAATGAATACATAGCTCTTTCCTTTGTACATCCCCCCTATTTTTTTCTAAATCTTTGGAGAATGCGGCATTGTATTATTGTAAGTTTCAAACTTAAGTATAAAAGGGAACTCAAATAGATCGAATTTAGTATTGGTGAACATAATCTCTGCGCATCAATCAGCCTTCACTCCACCCTTCAATCCAAGGTATTAGGGGAGTCTACTTCGCCCACGCTTGGGTCATATATTAGAACAAGGATCAGTCTGTTGCCTTCTCCTACCTTCTTTCGGATGAAATTCCATATCGTAGCGAACTCGTTCCTCCTTTAGGCCTAGTATTAAAGTGTGTTCCTCAGTCCGTCTTGATCGACAATGAGGAGCAAAGGCACTTTATGACGGAATAAACGAACCAATGATGTAAATGATTCATCCTATCTCGATCTATAATCTGAGCTCCACAGTGGCATAAGGGCTATCTAAGATCTCCGAATTTGAGATCTATTCGAGTTGCTATAAAGATCATTACGATCACAGGAGAAAGAAATGAAACCAATAAATCCTCTTGTTCGTGTGGGATGGACACTTTCTTATAAAATCGGTCTACTCTTATTGGTCGCCCGTGACACGAAAAGCACCCATAAGCCACCGAAACGTAATATACATTGCCAAGTTCCTCCTTGGTATATGGCGAGGGTTCCATGCGATCGACAAACATTTCACAAAGCTGTCCCAGAGTTTCTTGGGTATGATAGGGTGTTGTTATGTGAGAATAGAGGGTTTCATTACTTGAGCCTCTAATCATGGATACAGCTTTTGACTTTATCATGCAGATTTGAACTTTGTTTTAGAAAGAGATTATTATCTAAGTGCTTACTTGTCAGTGCTTGGCCGAGGTATACCCTCTTTTGGGCCGTAGACTGATATTAGTACATAACCTATTTTCTTTTCTTCAATACGATTAGATTGAAGTCGAGATGCACTTGATTAACGAACTTGACCTTGATCCACCCTTCAATCCAAGGTAGGGCGAGCATAGCGTAAGAGTTAGCTCTCCCAGTTACAGGATATAGGGCTTTTTTCCAATCCTCTTAGGAATCGACTAGTAGCAGCTCAAGATAGTCACCACACGAACCTTTAATAAAGGGACGACTCCCCAGACTCGAACTGGTAGATAGGAGAATAGGCCCAAAATATACCATATATACCTATATACCATCTCTTCTGTCAAGAGGAGTCGCTTGGTTACGCAGTTGGTCGACCAAGGCTAAGCCAACTTACGTCTGCGGGTATTACAATACCATATTAGTTATCTTTTTAATTCCAAAAGTTATCCAAGTCTTTTGTAAGAGCAGTCTACTCTTCAGTATTCAAAATAAGAACAAAGATAGCCACGGGAAGAGACCGATTCGAAAAGAGTTAGAATAATAATTATTGAACCCTTCAAGACAGACAGGGCTTTGACCTTATTGGGATTGGGTTTGATCTCGAGAGGGTCAAAGCTTTCTATCTCTGGTGGTTCGAAGAGACTCCTCGCCGTCTTATTTAATGGTTCTCCGCAGTCACATGGGGATGTTATGTAATGTGTACTACACATTTTATTAATAAACGTATCTTTCAGTACTCGAACAATTATCTCCAGATCGGGGGAACAAAGAGCAACAGGTTTTTCCAATAGTTGCTCTGGTGCAGAAACCCACCAAACGGAGAACCCTATCAATAAACATGTTAGAAGAACAAATCTTAGATCATTCAAGTAGGAGTAAATAAGTGCTTCCGATAACCGGAGCCCCTTTATACGCGAAACTCCTTCGGTTAAAGCAACAGCCAAACCCTTCTTGGAGGGTCTTAGAACTTTACATACTTCTGGGATAATGAAAGATAGTTGATTAGGATTAGCAGAGTACGCCAACTAAGGTCCAACAGAATAGAGAAGCCGGTCTTCCTTTTTTACGGGGAGGATACTAGTTAGAGGATATGATGATGTTTTCGTAACTTCCCGTACCCATACAGGAACGCTATTAAAAATACGAACAAAAGTACTAAGTGGTATAGATGAGATGGGAATACCCTTGAAAAAGGGTTTCTTAGATGTGAATCTATCAAAAATGGAATACATTTGAATATAGGAATAAAATAAGAGAAATTCAAAAGAAAAATTTAGAAGACGCCTAAACTGTGAGATGAGAGGTTGCTACAACATTGAGTAGGATTCCGATCACGATTGATGTAACTGATATTGCTAAAGCAGTGGTTCTCCTTTGTCTTCTCATCGGCTCAGTGGTTATCCCACTTTTCTATTGAAATTCTTCAACAATCATGTTATGAACAGGATCCTGGGTGCAAGTGCAGATGTTCCCATCATCCATATTTAGTATTTCACACCCTTGATGCATTATTATTTGTTTAAGCAACTTTATCTTATTTGGATCTAAGATAAGGTTTGGTTCCACTTCTAAGAGGTGGTGTGGTGCTAGTTCCCAGAAGGCAATCCACCCTAAGAATAAGGAGATGCTTAACATTAGTTCTAGTGAATTATTGTATTGAGAATTCATGAGATCAGAAATCCAATAATGAAACATGTCGGCGAGCCCCATGCGGCTTTTTGCACAAGTTTTTTGGTTTGGTTATTGTGAAAAAATCCTTCCAGGATCCATCGCGTTTGCATTGCTAGAAGAGTTTGATATAAGGTTCAGACGCCTGACATTTTATGGGTGTAAAATATTTCTTTAGCAATGAATAGCTTCAAACCTCTCGCTTTCCTTCTTTAGGGCGGTCCCTCCATTTACTCGCACCCACTCCAACAGACGCTCCTTGCCATTTGTATCATATTTAGTTTACCATCATCTATACAATATATATTCCTTCTAATGAGAGCTGCCATATCTTTACCAGGAAGAATTCGAACCATGATTTGACTTTTACTACTGAATAGTTACATGATCAAAGAGGGGCACCCAGTAGAAGCGGGGCTTATATATTTATATCGAGCAGATTGTGGATGGTTAGACTGACTGCTAACTCTCGTTATACTCTTAGGCTGTCCTAAGTTAGCTTTCAGGAAGTTAAGAAAGAGGAGTATTATTGTTGATAGCTTCCGTTCACCAAGATGGGATGTGCTCGAGAGCTTGTAAGTTAAGAAGCAGTTTTTCCTTCCATTCTTCTAAAAAGAGATTAATTGTCTTTATAGAATAATAGTTTTATCACATTTGGCAGCACCTGAGTCATAGCCAAGACTCTTACGTCCATATGACTTGCTCCGCTTTCTTTCTCAAGGAGACCTTTTCTTATTATCTTCTTCCGGTTATCATATAATCCTAGTGGATCGAATGGTGGTGGCTCGATGTTAGTGAAGATGATTCAAGTCCAAAGCAATATTGTTGCATACCGATATACTCCTAATCTGAGCTAAGGATTCTTTGCACACCTTTATGTATTCAGTGTTTAAGATGTCGATGGGGTTTTGCATATTGATTAACAACCTCAGAGGAATACTGTTCCACCACACAAGGAGTCCTAATGTCATTGCTGTTACGACCATCTTCTTTTTCTGTAGAAACAAATAGCAATAAAAGAATCCTATCTGGATCCCACATAGGAGTTATGATTTCATAGGCCTTTTTCATTTGTTCTTTATTAAAGATAGCCATTTGATTTAGCATGGCTGTAGTCTGCCACTTGCTTCGAATCCACTCAGACCTTGAGATTCTACCCATTACAATCGTTTTTTCATCTATTAATTTGTCAATTATGCCACTATTATTGTTATACTTTACAGTTGATATAAGCGTCTCTCTATTGTTTTGAATTCTAGGAAGTGTATTTTTTTTTTAAGTTAATTATTTTCATCTTTCTTTACCTATATTTGATTCAATCAATTGAATTTTACCATCTTGGCAGACACTAACTAGACCGCCATAACGAAGAAGAGGGGGGTCTCCAGGGCCGATAGAAAGTATTTTACTCTCCACATGGAGATAATCAAACAGACTAAAAACAGTATCCTCGAACTCTTCTTCCGATTCCAATTCCAAGGTTTTATTACTTGAATTAGTACATGGGAATGTTACAATAACTTCATTTAAATACCTACTATACTCTAATCCCGATTTTTCCGGCACTGCAAAGCCGAATCATAATTGATTGAGTGGTTGTCATAATTAACTTATTTTGTTGTTGTTGTGAGGAATAGCTTTGGGGGGATTATTCCTTAGTTATTTGAGCCAACGTACGATGGCACGGGTTAGCTTGCTATTGAGCCAACGTACGATGGCACGAGTTAGCTTGCTATTTAGAACTGGTGGTGTAATGCCTTTCGACGCTTTTATTAGATCGCTCCTTGCGTTTCCTTCAGTTGCCTTCTTGCGGTCCTATAAGACTACGGGCTAGGGAGGGGGGTATTCCCATACCCCCCTTGCCCCCCTCGCTCACCCCTTCAGAGGCTCCCAAAACTCCCCTCTTACGGGGGAATGTCACTACCTAGCGGTTCAGTGACATTCGACACACTATGCCCTTTGTCTTATATGCCCTCCAATCGGCTCCTTTCGTGAACTTGTCACTTGCTTATAGATCAGCAATAGTCAATTCGGGTAGGTCACATCACATCCTTAGTTCTTGTAGCAAACTCTTTTGACACACCGCCCTTTGCCTTACCCTGGATTTGAGATCCTTCTCCCTAACAAAGATATAGAAGCCTTACTATAATCTGTAGAGAGCATCCGGCTATTAGGAATGATTTCCGGGGCGGATATGCCTTTCGGTTATTAATAAGTGAGTTATAAAACCCACATTGCTTTTCTAAAAGGGATTTTATTCTAAAGAGTACTCACAGGGATTTGATTCTAAAGAGTACTCACAGGAATTTGATTTCTAAAGATAACTCAAAAGGATTTTATTCTAAAGAGAACTCATAGTAATTATATTTCATAACACAAAGTGTGGTTTAAATTGTTTATATTCTAAAGAGTGCTCATAGGGTATATGTACTTTGTTAAAGTATTTAGCAAAGTAGATATCATAACACAAACGAGGGAATTATATTCTAAAGAGAACTCACAGAGTTTATGTATACTATACATATGAATAAACAATGCATTTAAAAATATGCATAAACAATGTGATTAAAGAATATGGAAGCCTTATTTCTTATCACTTTTTTTAAATACCTCCTTTGAGTCTAGTTGGTTGAAAAGTAATAGTTATCCAAGTGGCAAAGGGATTAAACTCGAATAAATCAGAAATTGAGATATTTTAAGTTTGACTATTGATAGCAATTATTGAGCTTAATCGATATTTACGATTTCTTGTGATTTACAGTGATTGTAGGTATTCGGAGGTTACTATGCAGAGTTGGATCCAATTTGGCGCTGTCTTATAGAGGTTTCTTGGATTTATTTGATGTCTGTAGTTTGCAAATGATTATAGGTATTCAAAATTTATTATGTAGAAATGAATCCAATTTAACCTTCTTAAAGAAGTTTCTCGTCATTAAAAAGAATATATATATATATATATAAAGAAATATTAATGTAGAGAGGGGCAATAGTGTACAAGAAACTATGATAGGGAACTGCGGTAGAATCTTTGCTAGTATCAAACAGTGTGACAATGCTCTAAAGAAATTAAAAAGCAAGAAGACCAAAGGGAGTATGAGATCCTTGTTCCGCACATTGTTTGGAGTGCAATGTGATCGACCTTTGATGTGTACAGTTGGCTTGGATTTGATGCACCTTGATTTCTTGGGAAACATGTAGGTTTGGAATTTAAGTCTATTTTATAGTCACTCTCTTCACATGGTAAAATCGGATCGAGAAGTGTTGTCACTCTAACCTAATGGATCTTTTTATTTGACTCTACTAAATTGATGACCGGTGGAACTTCAATTCCATGGCGGCTAATGTAAACAAGAAGGATGCAATATTCAATTATCGAAGGAAATATCTTCCTATCAAGGGTATGACAAATTGCATGCTATTCGCTCCAATTCTAATGGTGTTAGTTTAAATGCAAGCATTTTATAGTTTTGAAGTTGCCATTGTTCATGAGTTCTTGGCTAGTGATCATCTGCTTTTATACTTTTATTTAGGGTAGTCTTTAATCGCTTTTATTGATTTAGTTAGTTATCCATTGCGTTGGATTATTTAGCACGATATGTTTTATTCTTCTTTGTTGCATTGGATTATTTAGTACGATATGTTTTATTATCGCTAACGGTTTTCTATACATGCTAGAATATTGATTTCCTTGCGTTTCTCTAGATTAGTGGGATGGAGCAAACCGACTTCTTATTTCACAAGCTTCATAGATACTATGATTACGCTTTTATGTTGTGATGGAAGTTCAAGATCTTGTAATGATTTTTTGCCAAAATAGTCGTTTGTATCCCTAAAATTCTTTTGCATGGTGTCTGTGTCCTATTGATTTTGTTTGTGAATGTTAGTCCTATTGATTTCGTATTCTTCAATTCTAACATTTTGTGCGTAATGACTTGTCCATGGTGGTTCTCTGATCCGAATGTGTGGTGGTATGCAAGATTGCTTTTGTTAGTGTCGTCAAATTGGCAGATCTAAAGAAGAATGCTGATGAACAAGAAAGTCTGGTGTTTGCTACTTTAGCTGGTGACCTGGTAGTCCGAGGACTAATATTACTATCAGTTGTTATGATTTTTTTTAATTTTTTTTGTTGGTTCTTGTATTTGAAATAGAGAGTTTATTTGCATTGATGACTTATTCTTAACTCAATAACTCTCCAACGACCATATGAAGATTTCTAGGGTGTGAGAAATATGAAACAATTTGAAGAGCATGTAGGTAAGGGGCCATCAAGATGCTAACTGTAAATCTCTTTAAATTGAATAAACTGAATGTTAAGGACCTTAGAATATGTTTGACTGAGAAAATTAAATTAGACAAGATTAACATTTTACAGCTATTAATTTTAGAATTATTAATCTCTTTAAATTGTGTAACATACACCGTTTGATTGTGTGAATGTTTTTTTTTTTTTTTTTGCACAATGATTGTGGACTATCATTTGATAAGATTTTCCTATATGAATGGGAGTTATTATTTTATGTTAGTACTATTTTTTAGTTTTGTTATATGTATTTTTTTTAGTTCAATAAATAAAGATTAGCACAATTTTTTTTAAAAAAGGGCTATCACGGCGTTTCTAAAAAGGTTGCTAAATAGTTGGGAAAAAGAGATACTGCGGCGTTTAAAAATGTCACTAAATAGCATGGTGACGTCTTGTTACAATTAGTAGAACTTTTAGCGGCGTTTTTAGAAAACGCTACCTATAGTAATATAGCGATGTTTCTAAAGCGTCATAGAGTTATAGCGATGGCCGCATCTTCGGCGTTTGGTGCTAAACGTCACAAAAAGATTTTACGGCGTTTTAAGACTTATAGCGGCGTTTTTTAAACGCTTCTAAAACCTTGATTTCCAATAGTGAAATCAACTTATTCTTTAAGTGGGGGAGAAGAAGCTTAATTTATAAGTTAAAAATCAGCTTATGTTTACACAGCTCTACCAAACGGGACCAATTTGTGCAATTGAAAAAACTATATATTTTATCAAATTTATAATCGAGGTAGTGGAGGGATTTTTATTTTAAAAATAAAATAAAATTACGGTATAATTACTTTTATTTTTATATTTTTATGTAACTGCTTTTGTGGACATTTTAAAAAAATGACATATTTATATTAATTCAAGTGTAATTTTCATGTAACAATATAGATAAAACGTTCAAGAGTATTTTTTTGAAAAAATATTATTGATAGAGAATAATTTTTTTTAGGGAAAATATTATTCATGGATAAGTTTTATACAAAATTTACTACCAATATGGTGATTGTATTTTTTATAATTAAAAATGTCAGTTAAATAGTCATCATGTTTTAAAATGATAAGTCACAATACAAGCTAATTATTTTATATACAAATTTTATTTACCTCTTTTATTTATGTATCATTACTCTTTTTTTGAGCATAATTTTGAAAAATAGATTGTTTATTTATTTAAAAATAAATATAATAAAATCATGTGTCTATAATTGTTAGTGTTGGAAACATATGGTTTTATAGGTTTATTTTTGGCTAACTTTGAGCCCAAATTTAGATGGAACTCACACGTCTTTTAAGGTGGGTCTAAAGAAGTGACGTGTCCCTTACCGCGTGGTAAGCCACATGGTGAAAACAGTTCATCAAAACCATTTATGACTGAATAGGAAGTTAACATCGTTTTCGGGTTCGTGGAATGGACAAATAAAGAATAAAATGTAGGTTTCCTTGCAAGGTTTGTCCCACATTGGAAACTTAAGAGAACTTATGTATACGTATAAGTTCTAAGTGACAACACTTGGGTTGGGCCCAAAGAGGCACCACAAGTTTGTAGAATGGAGAAGTTATGAACAAATTGAACCTTGACTCAAACCACCACACGCACCGCCGCCATGCCTAAAAGTAGTGTGGATTGTGAGTCGGTTCTCTAACATTAATTTTTTGGACAAATTTTTTTCAAATTCTTGCAGGAAATTATTTGAATTTCAAAATGTATTTAATTCAAATTTGAATTCAATTTTTTTGTCCAAAAATTGTGCCTCTTTCAAGTCCAAATTCCACAACAGATTAAAATTTCCAACAGATTCAAAAAAATTGTACAATTTTAAAACTGCCCAGCAGTTACAGGTTCAAATTTGAATTGTATTTGTTCATCCAATTTTCATACCTGTTCGGTTCAAAATTGCACCTATTCGAACAGATCTAAAGGTTTACCTTCTTACCTATAAATGGAGATCATTTTCAGTAGATTTTCACATCCAAAAAATTTCATTTGTCTTTCCGGTTTTGCTCTCTTTGCATTATTCTTCATTCTAGTTTTTTAGAGAAATATTTGAGAGTATAGAACAAAAGTTTGGTTCGCTGTACAAAATGTTTGGAGTGTTACTGCAATTTGTGAAGATCATTATATCCTAGGAGATAAACACCATTTATCTGTAAACATCGTAGGGGGCAAATATATCTTAAGGATAGAGTGTCACACATTCAACTTGATCTTTTAAATATTTATTCGATTCAGTAAATAAACTTTGTAAGTAATTTATTTTATTTATTTGGTTTGGTTTTAACTTATTTATTTTACGTAGAAGATTGTTCCAACAATCTTAAGACAGATTCGACTTATTCTGTTTATACCGAATTTTTCGTTTGTTTCTTTTTCTCTTTTTTCTTCTTACAGAAATTATTTTCTATGGTTTTACAAAATAATATTCTAATTGGAAAAATAAATAGTAGTAATATACTGTTTGAAAAATAATAGTAATATACTATTTATTTTCTTTGACAGCTAGTAATAATATACTGGTAGTCATTAACAAGTCAGAATATTTATTTGTGAAATCGGTCAGAAATTAATTTTGGTTTTCAAAAATAATTTATGAGTTTTCATTAATTAAAATTTTGTTTTCAGTATTTTAATTTTTGAATGTGGAATTAATTTGTTTAAATAAATTTTTTATTTTCAAATTAATTTTTACAATTCTTGTTTCTTTTATTTTTTACAGAATTAAATTATGTGTTTGTGGTTTAATTTTCTGTGTAGTATAAAATTCTAATTATAATTTTGTTTTATAATTTAGAATTGATGGCTATAGAAACTGATGATATTGTTAATCCGTGGAGGGCGGGTCGGATTGACCCACGATCCCTGCACCGTTCCACAGTCACTAAGCTCAGGGGACACCTGCAAAAATGTCCAATGGGGAACGGGAGTCCCTCAGCGGACCCTCCGACAATCAAGTTAGAAGAAGAGATGGATGGTATAGCGAGAGAATAAGAATAGAGAACTTAACCTTTTGTGTGACTTGGAAGCCTCCTTATATCCTTTGTTTATCATTTCCTTGTCCACTCCGACCTGTCATGTTGGCTAAAAGTCTATGCTCTAGCTTGCCTTGTTCATGGTGAGACTGTCCGTTCCGATGTGAAGGGGTTATCGCATTCAATGCTGCAGGGGCCTCATTAATGGCTGATGTGTAGTGCAATAACTCTGCAGGATCTTTGTCTACTTGTGTGGCTAGTTCTCCTCTTAACAAGTGTTTAGATGCCATTGGTTCTTGGTGTAACATTGGGTTTTTAATGGTGTTGGGCTTTAGTGCTTGAAACGTAAATTGGGCTCTAAATGGTGGGCCAAAAGCTTCTGCGGGCCTACCGATGTCAATAGTCTCCTATTTCCAAGTGCAGTTTTAGTCCAACGAAGGGAATAAGAATGAAGACGGGGAGTATGTGGGGCCAAGTGAGAAGACCGATCAAGAAGTGGGCCAACCGCGAAAGAAGGGCCGATCGAGAAGACCAACTGAGAAGAGGGCCGACCGCTGAATGGGAGGCCGATCGAGAAGATCGACCGAGAGTAGGCCGACCACTGAAGGGAAGCCAATCGAGAAGATCGACCGAGAGGAGGGCAGACCATTGAAAGGGAGGCCGATCGAGAATACCGACCGAGAGTAGGGCCGACCACTAGAGGGAAGGCCGACCGAGAATACCGATTGGGAGTAGGGTCAACCGCTGAAGTGGAGGCCAATTGAGAGGTGGTGGTGGCGGCGTGCGGGGCTCGAGGTGCGATGAGGCACGTGATGATGTGAAGTGGAATAGACAGGAAAAGGGAAAAGGGTTGTGAATCATAGTGGTACACGTGGCATGATCCAGTGGTGAGAGAGGTGATGTGTTAGTAGGAAGCGAAGGGTAAGGGCTAGAATAGGACGTGGAAAAAGCGGGGGCATAAACTTTTGAAATTTTTAAACTGGCGAAATTTAATCTCGATCCTTGGAATATAGGCAAACTGTGGGCATTTGGAGTTATTCATTTTACATACATCTTTGCGAAAAACCAACACATCCCAAAGTTGAGCTCATTTGTTTCGTGTGACACGCCTCTCTAACACTTTGTGAACTTCCTTGCGCCAACGTCTGAAGCAATATACAGAAACATAGAAGAGATGGCTTGAGATGACGCACCAGCCATGAGGCTAGAGGCATTGGGTGAAAACGACGCAGTGGAATTGGCGGAGCAATATAGGACCGAGAGGCTAGAGGATAGAGGGGCGGAGCAAGCAGCGCGACCTCGTCCATCTACCATGATCATAGCCGCAAGACCGATTAGCCAAGTGGAACCGAACCACTAGCACACCAAGGCCGACAAGTCAACGTTTACGGCGGATGAGTTAGAGGAGGTACGAAAGAAGTACCACATTTCGGCGGAAATAGAGCTGAAGTTGCCCACGTCTAAGGAGAGGGCGTCGGATGCATGTCCGACAGAATTTAGCTGTACGAAGAAGTATTGCCGGGGGGACTGAGGCTGCCGATCCGCCAAATAGTCGTGGACGTATTGAACCAATTGGAGGTGGCGCCAGGGCAGCTGATGCCCAACGCATAGAAAATACTAATGGCCTGCGCGATTGCATGGCCACAGGCGATCGGGAGGGTAGCGATGACAGTGGAGGAATTCTTTTCTTGCTACAACGCCTCCGGTCAACAAGAGACGTAGGTGACCTTGTAGGCGGTAGCGGACAGAAGACTAGTGGCGGGCTTACCATCATCGGTAAAGGGGTGGAGACTGAGGTGGTTCTATGTATCAACAAATGGTGGAACGGGGGTGCGCACAACGTGGAAACTCCTCACGAAGTCGGTGGAGCCAAGACTGGAAGCAGAGGCCGAGAATACGGTGAAGCGGGTGAAGGAGTGGAGGGAGAAGGAGAGTGTGAAGTAGGATGACCTTATCCGACCTTCAACCTTGTTCGCCTTGAGTCTGGGGCCGCAGCCGACTGAGGAGGATCCTGCACTGGAGGAGTTGGAGGCAAGGAGAAAGGCAGAGGAGGCAGAGAAGCGAAAAACCTTTGCCAAGGCAGACAAGTATAAGGAATCACAGTTAGGGCCTGCGCCTAAGCTGGTGATGAGAGAGCGAGTTCGACCACATCCCAAGCCGTTGGGAGGTAAAGATCTAACTGACTTCGCCTCGCTACTGGCCCCAGTGGATCCACTAAAGGTGAGGAGCAAATAGGAGGTAGAGGCAATATTGAAGAAGAAAAAAAGAGGGCGGTTGCAGGAGAGAGTGAGGGTGGCCCGATTTTGAAACAGACGAAGGAGGGGAGGACGGAAGGAGCCCTAGAAGTAGAGATGGAGGAGACAAGAGTGGGGGGAGAAAAAGTGATGGGCCCAAATGTCCAAGTGGGGTTGGGCGCGGTGGAGCTAGAGGAAATGGCAGTGGGTGAGAGATTAGGGCCACAATCACTGAAGAAGGGGCCTGTGTCAGAAGTGGCCCCAAGTCCTGGAGAAGGGAAAGGTAGGGTGAGCAAACCAAAGATGGGTGCCGCATTGAAGACCGCCATGTACCATGTGCATGCGGTGGCTGGTCGATCGGCAGAAGAAGGGGGGGATGCCAGGGTTGCAGCCGACCGTCTCGTTGGGGTAGTAGAGGATGCGGCCTTACGGTCGATGACATGATTTACAAAGGTCGACCTCCTAAGAGGGTTCTGTTCGACGCAGATGGAGGCGACGACCCTGGCGGCTACCCTGCTGAATAAGGCAACGTGCGCGAAGGTCGAGGCAAAGCCGCTAAAAGCCCATCTGGAAAGGGTGAAAGTGCAGCTGCAAAACCTAAGCGTTGAGATAGCGGGCTAGAGAAAAGCCGCGCGGAGTGCATGTGCTAAGGGGTTGGAGTATGCTCAGAAGGCAAAAAAGATGGAGGTACTGGCGGTGGTGCAAAGCTACTTGGCATATCGTGCTGCGATCGAGCTCGCCGTGACCAAATCAAAGCTGAAAGTGGTGCGTCATAAGGTGGTATCGCCAAAGTTTGAGTTGGCGGGCAAGCAGAGGAAGGTAGGCGAAGTCTAGGAAGCCTGCACCACCACCAAGGAAAGGTTGGAGGAAGCCCTGGCCAACAACGAAGATTTGCGTGACCAGGCGATTAAAGACAAGGAAGAAGCGAAGGGGTAAATTGCAGGCTTGGAAAAGTCATTGGCAGAAGAGAGGGCCAAATTGGCATCTGATAGGGCGGCGTACCCTGACTTATGTGTGGCGGCTGTGGAGCAATTTAAGGGGTCCGCCGAATTCCAGATGGCCATTGATGCCACGGTCGCCAAGAGCTTGGCGAAGGAGGAGAAAGGGGTGCTGGGTCGTCAGGAGTGGCCGCTAAAGGTGGGAGCGAAGAAGAAGTGATCCAAAACTTTCAACGGTCAGACTTCTACAAGCACAAGATTAGCCAATACTGGGACATCGACTGGATGAGCTTCAAGTATAAGACGCAAGAGCTGTTCCCAGACTTGGACTTCAGTCTTGTGAAAGTAGGAGAAGACGACGTTACCCAAACCCCCTTGGATGAGGGGATTGAAGAGGAAGATCTCGCATCTAGCGAGGGAGATTAAGAGCTGGGCGCTTTTCCTGCTGAAATATAATTTCTGTAAAAAAATGTATAAATTTTTTTTTGTTGTTGTTGGTTGTTATTTTTTGTTATTTTTTTTTTTTTTTTTTTGAAGTAGAGGTAATTTTTGTAATGAATTGTATAAAAGTGCAAGTTTGTTAATAAAACGACGAGTTTTGTTATTGTTGTTGTTGTTGTTATTGCTTTGATTTGTAAAGTTTAAATGGTAAAAATGGCTAAGTAAAATTGGAATATGAAATTTGATAAGTAACCTATCTTGTAAAAATGGTAAAAATGGGCAAGCAGGTTGACTTGTATGAATAGTAAAAATGGATGATCATGAACTGGGATTTTAACTAAGTCTGGCAGCGACTGATTGTAACTAAATGCTTTGTCTGAATGAGACTAGTTTTGACTCAGACTGGCTGAGTTCTTTGTGCTCAGTCAGGCTGAGGCTTTAGTTAACTCAATCTGGCTAAGTTCTTCATGCTCAGTCTGGCTGAGGCTTTAGTTAACTTAGTCTGGCTGAGCTCTTCGTGCTGAGGCTTTAGTTAACTCAGTCTGTCTGAGTTCTTCATGCTCAGTCTAGCTGAGACTTTAGTTAACTCAGTCTGGCTGAGCTTTTCGTGCTCAGTCTGGCTGAGGCTTTAGTTAACTCAGTCTGGCTGAGCTCTTCGTGGTCGGTCTGGCTGAGGCTTGGTCAAAAAGTTGTTATTGAAATGCAACACAGATAATGGAGATGTCAAATTGTTGTTATTTAAGGCACAACCTGTTGATCACAAGTTTACACCATGTATGGAAAGGGCAAAAATGAACAAGTGTGCAGATCGGCAAAAGACGACATACAACACTTGAACAATACAAAAACAGGAGACACCATTTCACTGGAAGTAACGCTTCAAGTGCTCGGCATTCCATGGATGGGGGAGGTTTCTGCCTTCCATATCTTTGAGACGGTAAGTACCCGGGTGAGGTCTGGCCTTGACAACATAAGGTCCTTCCTATTTAGCTGCTAGCTTGCCCTCGGTCGGATTTTTAATGGCAAGGGTTGCTTCGCCAAGACTAGGTCCCCCATTGTGAACTCTCGAGGTCGAACTTTGCGGTTATAATGTGTTCTCATTTTCTGCTGATATGACGCCCGTCTGACAACAGTTGTCTCTCGGAGCTCTTCAATTAGGTCCAAGTCAGCCCGACGCAACTCTTCGTTTAGTTCTGGATTCGGGTGTAAAACCTGAGGGGTCGACAGGCTGATTTCCACTGGGATGACTGCCTCAGCACCGTAATGTAGGCGAAAAGGGGTCTCCCTAGTAAAGGTTCGAGCGATCGTCCAATAAGCCCAGAGCACGTTCGGTAATTTCTTAGCCCAGAGTCTTTTAGCGGCTTCTAACTTAGTCTTGATAATCTTCAGGAGGAAGCAATTGGTGACTTCGACTTACCCATTAGCTTGGGGATGACCTGGGGAGGAGAAACATGGCCTAATGTGGAGCTCTGCATAGAATTTCCTGAACTTGGCATTATCGAATTGCTTGCCGTTGTCCGAAACAATGGCTTAGGGGATTCCAAATCGGCACACGATCGACTGCCAGATGAACCTGGCGGTGTTTCGCTCAGTGATTGTAGCGAGGGGTTCTGCTTTCACCCATTTGGTGAAGTAGTCAATGGCAACCACAGCGAATTTGGTTTGGCCTCTACCAGTGGGCAAGGGACTGACTAAGTCAATGCCCTACTTAGCGAAGGGGTAGGGACTGCTGAGCGTAATCAGTTCTGTTGGTGGAGCATGGGGGATGTTGGCAACGCGCTAGCATTTATCACACTTAAGCACAAATTCGGTGGCATCTTGGTTGAGAGTAGGTCAGAAGCAGCCGGTGCGGAGAATTTTATAGGCCAGAGACCTTGCACCCGAATGATTACCACAGATGCCCTCGTGGACTTCTCTTATCTCATAGGTCAGTTGAGCAAGACTGAAACACTTGAGGTATGAACGTAAGAATCCTCATTTGTACAGTAGGCCGCTGATGAGGATGTAATTGGACGACCGGGCTCTAACTTTGGCGGCCTATTGTTTATCATCTGGAAACTCCCCTAGTGTCAAAAATAGAAGGATGTCTTTAGCCTATGGGATAGGTTCGTTCTTGAGGAAGTGAACCTCCTGTGGGTTTGGTGAAGTAGCCGGATGGGTCAGATATTCAATGCGGACGCCATGGCTGCAGTCTGACTGGTCAGCTGAGGCTAATTGAGCCATTTCGTTCGCCTTGGAGTTTTCTGAGCTAGGAATGTGTCTGATCTGGAAAGTGTTGAAGAGGCGGACAAGTGGAAGGGCAATGCCCTCAGATGCTCGATCGTCGCCCTTTACGCCGAACTCCTCAGCAATCTGTCCGATAATCAATTGGGAATCACTAAATACTCGGATATGGTCTACACCGATGTCTCTGGCTAGTTGAAGACCCACTATCAAGCCCTCATATTCGGCCTCATTATTGCTTGCGTCAAACAGGAAGCGGAGGGCACACTTGAAATACTCACCCTCTAGGGTGGTGAGGATTAGACTGGCCCCACTACCCTCTTTGCGAGATGAACCATCAACACTGAGGGTCCAGGAGTGAGGGTCTTCTGCATCAGTGGTGAATTGTGTTGGTGGAAGAGGCACGTTTGGAGGGAGATTGGTGAATTCCAAAATAAAATCAGTAACAGCCTGACCTTTGATCGATGTTCGAGGTCGGTAAGAGATTTCAAATTGACTTAGTTCGACGGACCATTGCATAAGTCTGCCTGACGACTCTGGTTATTGCATGACCTTTCTCAGAGGTTGGTCAGTGAGAACCACTATGGAATAAGCTTGGAAATAGGGTCGAAGGCGTCTAGAGGTGATGACCAAGGCGAGGGCCATTTTTTCCAACTGAGGATAGTTCTGTTTTGCCCCCCTAAGGGCGCGGCTAATGGCCTCGTTTGGTAGAGTTATGGGAAAGTGATTATAAATTGTAGCTTAATAGATTATAGCTTATAGCTGTGAATATAAGCTGGTAAGCTGTTTGGTGTAGCTGTGAGATTATAGATTTAAGCAGCAGAGTAGTGTTTGGTAAATAAGCTCTAAAATAGCTTTGTGCTATGTAATTGTCATTTTTGCCCTTATGAACAAAAAATTTGTAATTTTGTCATTTTCTTCTCTTTAAATTTTGAAAAAGTTATTTCATTAATGAAAGTTGATTAATTAGTGCCTAATTTGGTACATTTCATTATCTAAACTAATAATTTTTAAAAGTTAGTACAACAAGTCTCAATTACACAGTAAGTGGCAAATTCAAAATCATAACACTTTCTCCAAATAGCAAAATTAATTTAGGTTTTTTGTGATCTCAATTTATAGTTAAATCATTCTCAGCCGATTCAATTGAATTAATTTAAAAATTGCTATTCAGATAATACAATTTAGCCCATTACTCTCTGTAATTCCAATACCTGATTATTCTACTATGTAATCGAACCAAAAAAAAAAGGAACTAAACATGGGTTGCTGTTTCTGTTGAAAGCCATAGTTTAGCAAATTGTGATTTAGTTTAGCCCATAGCAGAATAGTCCAAAGATTTAGTTTAGCAAATTGTGATTGTGACATTCAGCAAAAATTTTCCATATCAAATTAAATTAATATAATTAGGCAAGGATTTAGCAAAAGAATCCAATGAGTCATATTCTTCATATGCAATGTTCAAATAATCTTTAATCTTTAAGATGACTCAATCTGATTGACTAAGAGCTAGAGTGAATAACACAATGTAGCACTTCTGTCTACAAAAGCCATCATAGGCACTTGAATAATATTCTTCTATGTGCAACATCTACATCATATTTGATCACATCCAAGCCAAAAAACTAAAATGGGAACAACAATGAAATAAAATAACCCCATGCTGCATTCCTATTCATCATCCTCAAGATCAATTACCATCCTTAGCTTCCTTCTTAATATAGCACCATTTTGGGATGTAACAGGAGTCACATCATCCCCAAAATCTGACAATTGATCCTCCAAATTATTATGCGATTCGATGCTACAAATTATTTGCATCAATAGTGCCTACTTGCTTTTCACTGCTAATGCTAGTTGCTTGAGCTTCTGCATTGGCGGCACGGTTGAGAGTACCATCATCATCAACTTCCATCCCACTGGGTTGTTCATGTCCATCCCTGAAAAAGGAAAAAATTATTAAAATTATCCTCAAACTTAAGCTCTCCCAAACTAATGCGTGGTAGCCTTTCCTTGCCTTCACAAACTAAAATTTATTGAGGTTCACTAATCATAATAAAATATATAGGCAGTCAGGCCCTTAATAAGCCATTGTTAGAACCTTGTTGATGGACTCAAATGTGTTTGTAAAGTCAGTTAATGAATTGCAAACAATGAAAACTTTTTGTCATGGACATTGCTTGACAGTGTTAGAAGTTCATATTGTCACGCATGAGAATGCATGTTTAGCTCTGGGCAGCCCCTACCCACAAATAATTCAAAGGTTAGATCTATCAAGTAGTACCCCTTCCAGCACCCCCCACGGATGAGGATCGACATCGGGTAGTCTGAATGTCATGGAAAAAACTTCCATTTGTTTCCATCAAAACAGCCAAAATGTTTCCAATTCTAAGAAACCAAACAAGTTTGAGATAATCCAGACAAGAATTTCAAACATTTATGAAAAGATAAAGGCATTTCTTAATGAGAAAGGTAAAATTAATAAAGGCATTCACACCTAAGCACTAAGAAGTTTGAGATAATCTAATGCCTTTCAAGCCCATATTTTGAACTTCCATTCTGTTTTTTTGACAGGGTAAAAATGCCAAAGATAAAGGATGTTTGGCACAAACTCTTCCAAGCCCCAAAGTAAATCCTTGTATGTCCATTCAACAGTTTCTCCATGTTTCAATCTGCCTTTTGCAAAGGATAACAAATAAATGGACACAAACTGTTTCTCCATGTTTCAACAGTTTCTCATGCTTAAACTCATATTTCAAACTGATGAATCAACTTATTAAACCAAAAGAGTATAAGCTTCACAAATATATATTCTATTACAACTACTAAATTTTAATGTCCAACAATGAAAAACCAATGAAGCAATAAAAAAGGACCAAAAACAGTTTTAAAAACATGAAATCCATTAGGACAGGTAAAACTAAATCTTCAAAAAAGAAAAGAAACATAATCAGCCGAAATTTAGTGAGTCGAACAATGATTATAGTTCCAACAAACATTCACAGAATCAGTGACCATAACTTCTGCAACATAATGTTGCTTTTTTAGTCTAGTACTCCAAAACCATGACTCTCTCTCTCAAAGTCAAAAGGCACAACTATAATGAGCACAAAAATGCAGGATCGTCCTCAAAAAATAAAATAAAATAAAATAAAATAAAATTTGTAGGCTCTCTGAATATGACATAGCAGAGGATTTAAGGCCACAAAACCAAATGCACATCAAAAAATTACCCTTTCTTTATAGGTGCACATCAAAGAAATATCATTGAAGAAGTTAAAACTTAAAAATAAAAAGATCTAAACTAAGAATTACGATCAAATTCTAAAAAAATTTTATTAAAAAAAAATTTGTTTTAAATCTGTTAAGGCCTCCCACCCACTTCTCTTCATCAACCCATAAATCCTAAGCCTACATGAACCAGAAACCAAAATCAATGAGGGAGAGAGAGCAACCAGAAACCAAAAACAAACACAAATCTTAATGGATTTGAACACAGAGCGACAAAAAACCAAAAAAACCCTAAATTGATGTGTATATCTAATATATATATATATATATATCTATATATAACAAAACATAAGGTTTAGGGTTTCAAATCTTACTTTTTGGTAGAGATTAACGGAAAACAGGGACAATTGCTAGCGATCTTCGATGTGTGGAGCAGTTTCGTCATTCAACGAGAGGAAAGGAGAAAAGGAGAGCGCCGTTTGAGAGGAGAAGAGAAGAGAAGTGTTAGGTGTGAGATGAAGAACTATGTTTATATAGTGGCATTTTCATTATTTCTTAAGTTTTGAAGGGGCATATAAGTCATTTTGCCCCTCCAGAATCAGCTCCGCACTTAAGCTCAATTTCTAAGCACCCTTGGAGCAACTTTCACATTTAAGCCGAAAATGACTCAAATTAAGCTATAATTTGTGCCTTATAAGTTGTTCCAAACACACCAATAGGCCTATTTGGTAGAGCTTATAAGCTGCTTATTTCAGCTTTTAGCTTAATTTAAGTTAAAATATTGTATTTGGTGCAGCTCAAGTTAACCAGCTTATAGCTTAAATCAAGCTATTTCTCAGCTTATCTCAAAAGCTGGTCAGTGGGTGCTTAAATTTTTGACTTAAGCGTGCAGCTAGTGTAGGGGACTAAAATTACTTAAATGCCCTCGTCAATACTCAAATATTAATATTAATTAAAAAATAAAAAATTGTATATTTCTAAAGAAAAAGAAAAAAATCAATATTAATTGAAAAATTAATTGGTATTAATTATTAATAAATTCATATTGTATATTTTTATATTAATTAAAAAATAAAAAATTGTATATTTCCGAAGAAAAAGAAAAAAATCAATATTAATTAAAAAATCAATATTAATTGGTATTAATTATTAATAAATTAATATTGTATACTTTTGTAATGAATTGATTATTAATTGATACTAATTAATAACAATTGTTGATTATTAATATTAATTGATACTAATAAAAATTAAATATTAATATTAATTTATACTAATTAATAATTTTAGTATTAATTGAGATTAATTAAGCCATTAATTGATACTAATTAATAATTTCAGTATTAATTGATACTAATTAAGCAATTAATTTATACTAATTAATTTATAATGGAAAATAATTGTGACAATAATACTTCCATTCATTTTTAGCAAATGTATCATTTTTATATTAATTGATACTAATTATATTAACTTTTATTAATGAAAATTAAAATTGAAAAAAAATGACAAAATAATCATTTTTATATCATATAAGGGTAGAAAGGACAATTATACAGTAAAAAACTATTTTATAGCTTATTAACCAAACACTACTCTGCTGCTGAAATCTATAATCCCACAGTTGCACCAAACAAGTTAATAACTTGTGTTCACAGCTATAAGCCATAATATGTTAAGTTATAATTTATAATCAGTTTTCCACAGCTCTACCAAACGGAGCCAATATAGCTTAATTTAAGCTAAAAGCTGATTTAAGTTGAAAAAAAGTTTTACCAAACAGGCACAATGTAGTAAACTGGACATTGTACTTAGGCGTCTTCCTTGATGAAGGCAGCATTGACTGTGGTGTTTAACACGACTAGGTAGAGGAAAAGGGTTTCGCCTGGCAACGCTTGAGAGAGGAGGGGAAGATTGACCAGATACTACTTCAGTTGTTGAAAAGCCTCCTCGGATTCGATGCTCCATTCGAAAGCCCGTCGGAGGACTTTGAAAAATAGAAAACACTTGTCAGTTGCCCGTGAGATGAAGCGGTTGAGGGCGGCAACTCTTCCCGTGAGCCGTTAAACCTCCTTGACTGTTTTGGGAGACCGCGTTTCTATCAGGGCCTTGATCTTTTCAGGGTTAGCCTCGATGCCCCGTTGGCTGACCATAAAGCCCAAGAACTTCCCAGATCCTACGCCGAAGATGCACTTCTCTGGATTCAGTTTCATCTAATATTTGCGTAAGGTTTTGAAAGTCTCTCGTAGGTCTATTAAGTGATCGGAGGAGAGTTTACTCTTGACTAGCATGTCGTCGACGTAGACTTTCATGTTCCGACCTATCTAGTGTTAAAAGACGGCATTAACCAGGCGTTGGTAAGTTGCACCGGCATTTTTCAAGCCGAACGGCATAACACGATAGTGATAAGTCCCTCTATCTGTGATGAAGGAGGTGTGCTCCTAGTCGGCCGAGTGCATCAAGATTTGATTGTAGCCAGAGAAGGCATCTATAAAGCTAAGCATCTGATGTTTGGCAATTGCATCGACCAGCAGATCTATCCGGGGGAGAGGGTAACTATCTTTTGGGCAAGCCCGGTTGAAGTCGGAGTAATCGACGCAGAGGCGCCATTTACCATTGTGTTTGCGGACCAAGACTACATTGGACAGCCACCTGGGGTAGTCCACGTTCTTAATGAACTGCACCTTCAGTAGTTTGTCCACCTCAGAGGCGATGTGGGTATTGTGTTCTAGGTGAAAAATACGTTGCTTCTGCCGAAAAGGTCAATAGTGGGGCTCAATACTGAGGCGATGAGTGATGAAGGAGAGATCAATACCTGGCATGTTTGAGTAAGTCTAGGCAAAGACATCATTGTGCTCGACTAAGAGAGCTGTGAGATCGGCCTTGGCCTAAGAAGATAGTTGACTGCCAATCCTGGCTGTTCTAGCTGAGTTAGTATGATCGATGGGTACCTCGACAAGTTCCTCCACTCTTTTCCCTCTGACTAACTCTTCATCATCTCTGACATCGAGACCTTCGATGATCATAGTCTCCTTCATCTTGACTTTCTTTAGTGAGGCGACGTAACATTCCCTGGCTATCGTCTGCTCGCCCCGCACTGTGCCGACCCCGAGATCAGTCGGGAATTTCATGGCTAGATGGTATGTGGAGGTAATAGCTTGGAAAGCGTTAAGGGCCGTGCGTCCGAGGATTATGTTATAAGCAGAAGGACAGTCGACGACGAGAAAGGTGACTAGCTTTATGGTCTGCCATAGATATTCTCCGATGGTGATGGGGAGATCGATGGAGCCTATGAAGGTCACCCGGTTACCAATGAAACCGACTAACGGGGTTTAGAGAGGGGACAATTTTTCTTCTCCGATCTTGAGCTGGTGATAGGCGTTCAAGAAGATGATGTCTAAAGAGCTACCGTTGTCGATAAGCACCTGTTTGACTTTGTAATTGGATAGGAGAGCAGAGATGACAAGGGAATCGTCATGGGGGTAACAGATGCCTATGCAATCGGCCTCCGTAAATGTGATAGGTTCAGTCCATTGCTTGGGGTATTTGAAGGAGCGATCCAATGTTGTGATTTCTTTATCGGAGCCTTGTCTAATTTTTCTTTATCGCACCCCAAGTTTGTAAAAATGAGGAATTATAGACAAATTGAACCTTGGCTCAAACCACCACACGCGCGCCACCGCCGCCGTCTATCCGACCATGCCGAGCGCGGGTGTAGGTTGTAGGTCAGGTCGGTTCTAACATTAATTTTTTGACAAAATTTATTTGAATTTTTTCAAATTCTTGCAATAAATTATTTGAATTTCAAAATATATTTAATTCAAATTTGAATTCAAATTTTTTGTCCAAAAATTGTGCCTCTTCCAAGTCCAAACTCCACAACAGATTCAAACTGCTTTTCTGCTTTTAAAAGCGCCAAGAATTCTGAGTTCAAAAGCACATGAGATCTATTCAAATTTGAATTGTATCTGTTCATTCAATTTTCATACCTGTTCGGTTCAAAACTGCACCTATTCGGACAGATCTAAAGGGTCACCTTCTTGCCTATAAATAGAGATCATTTGCAGCAGATTTTCACATCCAAAAAATTTCATTTGTCTTCCCGGTTTTGCTCTCTCTTTGCATTATTCTTCATTCTAGTTTTTTAGAGAAATATTTAAGAGTATAGAACACAGGTTTGGTTCGCCGTACAAATTGTTTGGAGTGTTAATACAATTTGTGAAGATCATTGTATCCTAAGAGATAGACGCCATTTATCCGTAAGTACCGTAGCGGAGCAAATTTGTCTTAAGGATAGAGTGTCACACACTCGACTTGATCTTTTAAATATTTATTCAGTTCAGTAAATAAATTCTGTAAGTAATTTATTTTATTTGTTTGATTTGGTTTCAATTTATTTATTTTACATAGAAGATTGTTCCAACAGTTAGACCAATCTACTTTTTTAGTGAATAATCTACAAACAATGGCCTAAAATACAAACTGATTGAATTCATGTTCGGGTTTGTGGAACTTATTACTAGTTCTGTTTTAATAATCCAAACTATCCATTTTATAGGGCCCTAGGTATATATCATTCATGAAAAAAAAAAAAAGATCAATTCAACAATAGTAATATTTTCATTTTATTACTGCTTGTTTATGAAAAAATAGATGACAAATGTACCGTTGAAAATAGACTATTTCTTCTTTTAAGACAAATGTGATAAAATAAAAATATTACAATTATCAGATTCACCTAATTTTTTTGATGGGTGATGCACACGAAACGTCCTATAAAATAAATGTTTTGAATTATCAAAACATGACTCATAGTGAGCCTTGACAAGCCGAACATGATGATCAAGTTTAAATTTGACTAGTTGATGTGCATGTAAGCTTAGCAAGATACCTGATCATAAAAAATAATAATAAAATAATTTGATTATTGCAAACAAGTTGAATTTGAAAATTAGTTAATAAAATTGAATAATAAAATTTCTAGCCACCCTAATTTCGATATTCAAAAAATAAAATTAAATTAAGAAAGTCATTGATGGTCGACCTAGATTTTTTCGTTACCCATCAGATCACCCAATAGTCATTTTAACAATTTTTTTTTGGGAAAATTACGAATCAATGTAGATTTTTGAAAATTATTACAGATTTATGAAAAAATTTATAACTTTAATTATTAATGTGTATAAAGTTTAACACTTACGTATAATTTTTTTAAAAGAAAATCTACACTAAAGTGGAATTTCTCAAATTTTTTTCCCTCAAAAAAAAAAAAATAAAAGATTTGGTTTCGGCGGATGAGTTGACTGTTAAACTACTTCAACATTTGTAATCATAAGTTGTTTAACATGAGTTGGTTTCGGCGGATGAGTTGACTGTTAAACTACTTCAACATTTGAAAATCAAAAAAGTACAAGGTAGAGACCATGGTGATTTTAAAGATTGAACTCATTGGAGGGCCCCTCAGCCATTTCATTTTGTTTCAAGAGTTTGGAGTCTTCCCATACTTCAATTTGTCTTTGCAAATCTCAATTGATTCTCACTTCTGGAAATTCATTCAGTGATGATCATTATCATTATCATCCATTTCTTTCTCTTAAGAGTCCCACCTCACACACCATGATTTTAGAGGTAATATAATATAACTCATCCTTGTTCATTTGGGTTTTTCTATTAAATGCAATTTGATTAATTGTCTCCAACTCATGTTGTTTTGATTATTTGGTTTAGAATCTTAAGCGATATGTCTCTGGTTATGCTTGCCTTTAAGGACCAACTCATGATCATTTGGTTAATTGTTTTTAATTTCCAATAATTTGTGTTGGTTTTAAGATTTTGTTGCTTGATGGTTTGTGGGTATTCCTCGAATTCATTTTTAATGGGATCTATGTTAAGAAAATTCATATTTAGAGGGAGAGTCAGAGAAGTTTCAAATTTGATAAGTTTCTAAAAATGTGTTCTTTGGTGGTTCATGGTTTTTATTTGGATTCATTTTAAATGGAAACCCATTGGAAGAAGAATGAAGATGTCTTAATTTTAGATTTTTTTTTTAATTGTAAGATCATAGCTTCTAAGTGTTTGAGAGAGAGAGAGAGAGAGAGAGAGAGAGAGAGAGAGAGAGCTAATTTGATAAGTTGCAAACTTCACTTTGAATCCTCGTGGGAAGTTTTTCGAAAGAATTTTGAGGGTGCTAGAATTAAACATGTTTGATAAAAAGCCTTAATGAAAAGAAAAGAAAAAAAAAAATAGCTCTATTGTACATTTAATTTATTAATGCAGGCAAATCTTTAAAATATAGATGTCCAAATTTTTACCAAAACTATCCTATCCAAAGTGAAGAAACACCCCACCTCTAACAATCTCATGGAAAGATCATAACTTAAAAGAAGACGAAAGAAAAAGAACAAGAAAGAAAATCCTAATGAGAATCGTGGAGAGCTTGCTTTTGTTCGGTGTCTATTTAATCAAAAGATTGTAATTGTTGGCTCTTTTATTTTTAGGGGTTGATCCGAGTTTAATGCCATGTGCTAATAATTTTTCACCAGGACTGTGAAATGCCTAATGGATCGCCACTTGGACTGGGAAACTTGAACATGAGACTTCGAGTGACAGAGAGCTTACATCCAACCGCAACAGAACCACGTCCTTTTCACGCACCTTCGTCCATTTTCTCCTCATTTTCATCCTCTAACCTTGATACAGAGGTAGGTAATTCTTCTTCTTTCTTACCCCATCTGTTTCTTTGTATCTCTTTCATTTTCTGCCAAGTTCAGACTAAGCTAAGTCTCCTGCGTATTCACCCAAAAAAAGTCTCCTGTGTAAATGACTATTCCAGAACCAATTTTAATTCATTGTTTGAGAGATGTTACAGAGTTAGACATGTGCGGATTAAAGGGTTCGAATTTTGCTCAATTGACACAGGTCTTTTTCATTGTGATCTAAGTACACAACTCAGAACATGTTTTGAAATTTTGTCACACATTCTCTCATCCCAAATTACCCTACAACTGTCTAGATTTTTTATTTCAAATTTTGATTTTATTCCTGCCATAGACATTCAATTTTTTTTATTTCAAATGACGGTTTTTACTGACATATCTACACATGCATCACTTGTGTGAGTAGCCTTCTAGTTCGTATAGAGTGAACATGTGATGAATTTGGTGTGATCACCCAATTAAAGCTGTGTAATGCTCTTTTCAATTCCAAATCATCCAACAAAAACCCTTTTTTACTGTTTGAAAAACTTTTATTTGTGTCTAACTGTCAGTAAAATTGTAAATTCACCCATTCATGCTGTAACTACTTCAGTTACATTTTGATGTATTTCGCTCACGCGCAAAGTGTGTGCCACGACCTATAGTCTAAATTATTGGCAATAAACCATGGAGAAAACATTACAATGGCGGTGAAAATTTAAAATCCATTTCATCCTTGAATTTGCTTTGAAATGTGGCCCTGGCTGCAGGCTTAGGACACCTTGACACTCACTAGTAATAGTTTGTTCTATGTGAGATCGATCAGTCTACGGCATCTTTCTTCCAAGACCATTGTGTGTCACTGGGCCAGCTAATTGGAATTAGGTCAAGGGAAAGAGGATCCGTGTACTTCCCAAATGCAAGTCGGTTTGAACAACGCGAGTCTATTAGAGAGAAGATCGTGCTTGGATGTCCCCGGGGAACATGGAGAAGAAATGTGTCAGGGAATTTGTGTTCCGCTATTGGTTACCATCTTGGTGAAGATGAGCCGAAGTAGAAGCAACTCAAGGCGGTGAACTCAACGACTCGAAAAATTACATGTTTGTTCATATTTTACCAAAAGAATTGACTGTTGTATCATGTATCAGTTCTGTTGCTTACTTGTGTTTTAAATGAATGATTCAATTGTTGTTAGTTTTTATGGATTTTTACATCAAAAAAATTGATCCAAAATGACGAGTCAAAAGGTAAGTTGTTAATCTACTTCCCTAACACATCATCTTCAAGTGTTGAATATGTTAGGAATTGTGAAACCTTAACACCGGATCTGGCAGATACGGAAATGTAGAAGGAGAAAAAAAAAAAAAAAAGGAATCAAAGAGTACTCAAACAAGAACACCAGACTTGGGGGTTTCATCAAAACAAGTTTTTTCTTTTGTTTTTTTGGTTTTTTTTTTTTTTTTTTTTTGGTAAATTACCAATGGATCCTAATAGTTGAACTTAATTCCCATAAAGTTCTATTAAAAATAAGTCCTAATAAGATCGTCATTAAAAATAATTTTGTGACGATTTTTTATATGTCATTAAAAATTAACAATTAGGGATTTTTTTTGTCACAATTTTTATAAACTATTACTAAAACTTACAATGTGATAATTTCCAAACTGTTACTAAAAGTTGACAATTAATGACTTTTTTATGACAATTTTAAAGTGTCACTAAAACTTATAATTAGCGACATTTTTTATGATAATTTTCAAACTGTCGTTAAAAATTAATAATTTATAACCTTTTTTTAATAATATTTGATAAAAAATATAATTAATTATTATAAGACCTATTGAATAATAAATTCACCTATTAAATATAGGTAGGTACGTCTCTCATTTTTTTTTTTTTTGGGAAAGGAGGAGAGATGGAGGAAGGAGTTGCTGGGACTCAATCTCGAGTTGATCAGCATGGCTTGACCAAAGGTTAAGTGCTTCTACCATTGCACCAGTCGTATATTACAAGTTACAAATATGAGAAAAATACTACACTAGCCTTGGGTTGCCTTGGATCATGAATTTGGATAGGAATTTGAAAAAAATAATATTTGACTGAAATGTGAATAAAATATAGTTATATTTTATCCACATTTTCATTTTCTATTTTAAATTTCTATCCAAATTCATAATTTAAACACAATCTTAAACTGTGAGAGACACATGACTCGATGTATTATTCTATCCAATAGAATCAACTCAATACTTCAATTTTTAATTTTAATTTTCATTTACATTTTATTTTATGAGGAATGAAAGCAATATCTGAACAGAAACCAGCTGAACTAAAGTTTAGCTATAAATAAACAACTATATAGTGCATGGGTTGCATTACAATAGATATAAATAAACACACCATTTTGCCTTTGCTATTCCAACCTGTGACAAAAATAAGAACATATAAACCTCTTTTGCATCTAAACAGGGAGAATAAAGGAAGTCTAGATGACAATATAGAGTTAGAGCAAACCGCTGGTTAAGTTAGAGCTGTAAACAAACAGAATTTTTTATGAACAGTTCCAGCTCGACTAGTTTAAAATTTGTTTAAGCTTAACTCATTTGTTTGTTAAATGAATGTGTTCGAGTCAGATTTTTAGTCTTATTTAGTAATCAAACCAAGCTCAAGTAGACCAAAGCTCTCTTTGAATAGATTCTCCATAAACATTAGGATAATATAAATTAATATTTGATTGACGAAACTTATCAATAATATGATCATTATTCATGTTTTGCTAATAATCTTTCTTCTTCTTCGTTTTTTTACTCTTAATATGTTAAATTAAGTTTGATTTATCAAATATTTTTCAAAGTCGAGCTCATCTCATATAAATATAAGGGGTACTTACGTATCAGTCCTAATAAGTGAATTTATTATCTAATAGGTCCTATGAGAAAAATTTGTCATAAAAAAATGTCACTAATTGTAAATTTTAGCGACAATTTATAAAAATCATGACAAGAAAAAGTCACTAATTGTTAATTTAGTGACGTATGTAAAAAATTATCACAAAAAATTTATTTTTAATAACAATTTTACCAAGACTTATTTTCAATAAGACTTGATATGAATTAAATCTAATTAGTAGGACTTATAAGTTCACTTATTAAGACCTACATGTAAGTACCCCATATATAACGGAGTTGAGACTCGAGTTAAGTTGAAGCTTCTCAAATACTAGTTGAGCTTAGACACAATTTTTTAAGCTTGACTTGAGCGCAACTTAAATTTCTTAAAACTTGATTTGACTTGACTTGTTAACAACCTTAGCCTGTTTTTTTTATTGTTTTGGTAATCAACTATTTAACGTAAAATCCACTTTCTCTGTTTTCTTGGTGATGGAAAGGTATCATCATGATCATGGCTTCTAGGATGCCCAGAAGATTTCCGTTGATATGCTTTAATGTTGTTTTCTTTTGGAAAACCTTAAGCTATTTTGGTGTAGTTGACTTTTTCCAGGACTCAACACCCAACAAAATTGAATATTGATCTTCGCCAAGCATATATATAAAAATAAAAATAAAAGAGAGAAGAGCAGGATAAATACATCTTCAGTCAATCAATGATTTTAAAATGAAAAAGGTTTTGTGGTGTATTGGAATGAGGTTGTCCTTGATTTTTTAAGGGAAATTGAAAGCTTATGTTTGTTAAATAATCTAATAAATTTTGTATATTCATAAAAAAAATGAATATTGGTGTTCGCCAAGCTATGGAGAGAGAGAGAGAGAGAGAGGAGCAAAACAAATACATTTTCACTCAATCATAAAATGAAAAAGGTTTTGTGGTGTATTAGAATGAGGTTGTCCTTGATTTTTTTAAGGGAAATTGAAACCTTATGTTTGTACAATAATCTTGTGGGGATATATTTTCTGAGTACCAACACATGGCAAGGTGACGCCGACATGTCAGCCGAGGTGCCACGTGTCCTAGTCATGACATCGAGGTTATCTCGGCAAGGCTGAGGTTACCTCCGAAAATATCGGAATCTGAGATAAGCAGATAAGGGACAAGAGTCCTAGAATGAGGAAAAACTTCAAGACGGATAAGGATAATGTTCTTAGAGAATCTATCCTTATCTCCTGAGGAGTCCAAAATAAGCACTGAATGGGAGTCCATAGAAGTCAGGCTTCTAGTGGGATTAGGACTGAGTTAACTATAAAAGAGAGACACCCCCGTGGGTCTAAGGTACACAATTTAAGTTCTAAACAGTGAGATTTGCACTATTGATTATCTTTTAGAGATATACTGACTTGATCGTCAGAGTGCCCCCAGGTGGACGAACCACCGCCGAAATCTTCTCTTTCTGTTGCAGGTTAGCTAGGTGTCATCTATTCTGCCAGTTCTCTCCAGCTGATTACTGAGTTAGCAGTGTGGTCAGAAAATCACTCACACAATTTGGCGCCGTCTGTGGGAAAGAAAGTAGAATAAATGGCCAGTAACGGACAGAAGGAAAAGATTGAGGACGACACTCTTGCTGGGAGTGGGAGACCTATTGACCTTGATGTCGAAGGAGACAGGTCCAACGCAAAAACTCATGAGCAAACTCATGGTGTAAAAGACGTTGGCCAGACTGGCGACGTACCAAAGAAACCTGATCGAAGCAGGTACTACAACGAAGGCGACCTCCAGGTATGGAAGGACAGGTGCCTACGAAGGGACGAAGAGGTGAAAAAGATGGCAAACAAATTGGCAGACCTGTAATCGGTCGTCAATTTTATGATGCAAAATAACGTCATGCAGCCACCATACCCACTGCAAGACACGCCGATTCAATGCCAATACCGAAGGGAGGCGAAGCAATCGAAGCCCGACACAGAGCGAAAGACACTCTCACCGGCCTTCAAGGGAGGTCGGAAGAGGAGAGTCAATGAAGGAAGAGTCACAAAGGACACAACGCACCAAGAAGGCTGACCCCATAGAACATCGGCATGTTCAAGGGCGGGCACTATGCTTCGACACAACTCATGGAAAAAGATCGAAAAGAGCTCACCACGAGGCCGAGAGTAGTATACCGAAAAGACTGAAGTCGAAAGATAGCCGAGCTCCTGGGCAGAGCAAAGAAGACTTGAGAGATTATCTCAAGAGGAAGCAACAGAACGCCGATGCTGAGGTAACCTCCCCAGATAAGCCGAGGACACCATTCTCGGTAGAACTAGATAGGTTTGAGGCGTCGAAAAGATTCAGTATGCCGAGGTTCCAAATATACGATGGTAAATCAGACCCCAACTTCCATGTTGGATTATATTGGAACTCAATGGCATTGTACAGTGGGAACGAGCCATTGCTCTGCAAAGTGGTCCCCTCATCCTTCGGGGAGATTGCATCAGATTGGTTCCACAAACTACCAAAAGGAAGCATGAAGACTTGGGAAGGCCTGGCCGAGATGTTTGTTGCCAGGTTCGTGACAAACAAGCTCCAGCCATTAAGGGTGGACGCATTGATGGCTCTGAAGATCAGTAAGGATGAGAGCCTTAGGGCCTATGCAAAAAGATACTATGAGGTGTTCAACCGAATACGAAAATGTAACCAAGAGGTGGCAGTCATGTCTTTCAAGAACGGCCTAAAAGACAACTGTCCACTACGGAAGTCTTTGGCAAAGACATTGCCAAAAAGCATGGAAGAGCTCATAGCGAGAATCGAGAAGTATGCCAGAGCCGAGGAAAATACGTCGGGGAATAAGGAAACAAAGCAAGAGAAGGAAGCGGCTCATTTGAAGCGAGGCCAAGGTAACAATGGATCGAGCAAGCAAGAAACAGAACTGAGGCCTGTGCAGGCAGTGACAACTGTGTTCCGAATCCCAATTCACAAAGTCCTGGATCAAATTTGGAACCAGCCCTATTTCAAAATGCCAGAGAGGACTCCAGGAGAGTTCATGGGAAGAAACATTGGCAGGCATTGTGCCTACCACAATGAAGATGGGCATATAACTCAGGGTTGTAGAGCCCTGAAAACACGCTTGAAAGACCTGGTGAGACAAGGACATCTGAGAGACCTTGTCGATGAGACCAGGACAAGGGAAGAACGGACAAGATTGCCTCAGGCACCAGCAGCCCCACCTCCCCCAACACAGCAGCCGCAGGCAGGAGGACCTCGAGTAGTCAACGTAATCCACTCGAAGGTCAACGAAAACGAAATCCGAGGAGAGACCCAGAAGGTAAAACACCTACAACATGTCTACCAAGTCGGGGAGAAAAGACATCGAGCAGAAAAGTGCCAGGGACCAATGATAACCTTTACTGAAGCCGACCTAGAGATGGTCCAGCATCCGCATAATGATGCCTTGATAGTATCCCTCCAGATTGGGAAGTGCCAAGTAAAACGCATCCTAATTGACCAAGGCAGCTCTTGTGACATCATGTACGTCCAATGTTACAAGGAGCTCGGCCTTCACCCAGATGATATGGAACAATCCAATGGCCCAATGGTTAGGTTCAATGGAACCCCGACATGGCCACTGCGAACAGTAAGCTTGGAGGTGCAGGCTGGCACCAGGAAGATCAAGATAGAATTCACCATCATCGACACACCCGTCCCTTACAACATCATCTTGGGAAGGCCATGGTTGCATGCGATGGGGGCAGTTCCCTCAACATTGCATCAACTATTGCGATTCCCAACGAAGCATGGGATAGAGGAAGTCAAAGGCGATCAGCTGCAGGCGAAGAATTGCTCCATGGCAGCAATAAAATCTACCTGCAGCATACGAGAGCCACAAAAAGGCATAAATTGAAGATGAGAACGTGGAAGTCCTAGAAGACGTCGGCAAGGAGCCAGCTGAGAAGAGCAAAGAGGCGCTAAAGAAAATCCTCATCCAGGATGGAGATGAAGAACGCTTCTTTCTTCTCGACTCGGGCTTAGCCGAAGAAGAGGAAAAAGAGTTGGAAGCTTTTTTTAGAGCAAATATTGAGGTGTTTGCTTGGACACCTTACGAAATTCCTGGCATTGACCCCGAGGTCACTTGCCACAAACTAAATGTTGACAGGTCGGCCAAACCTGTAATTCAACGAGCCAGAAGACCGACGTTGATGCACGTCGTAGCAGTAGAGGAAGAAGTAGACAAACTTCTGGAGGCGAGGGCCATTAGAGAAGTTCACTACCCGACATGGCTATCCAATACAGTGGTGGTAAAGAAGAAGAACGATAAATGGAGGGTCTGCGTAGACTTCACCAGCCTCAACAAAGCCTGTCCCAAAGACAACTTTCCTCTACCCAAGATTGACCAACTAGTAGATGCCACTTCAGGGCATGGAAGAATGAGCTTCCTAGATGCCTACAGGAGGTATCACCAGATAGCTATGGACCTTGCGGATGAAGAGAAGACTGCGTTTATCACTCCCAAAGGGCTGTACTGCTACAGAGTGATGCCCTTCGGGTTGAAAAACGTAGGAGCCACTTACTAAAGACTGGTAACCAAGATGTTTAAACACCTGATTGGCTGAACGGTGGAAGTTTACATTGATGACATGGTCGTAAAGACCAAGGAACCTGAAGGTCACCTGGCCGACCTGAAAGCAGTCTTTGAAATCCTTAAAACATATCGGCTCCGACTCAATGCATTGAAGTATGCATTTGGAGTTGGATCTGGTAAGTTTTTAGGATACTTGGTGACCAGAAGGGGCATTGAAGCCAGCCCATATCAGATCAAGACCATCCTAGAGTTGAAGAGCCCGACGTTGGCAAAACAGGTGCAGATGCTAACTGGAAGGGCCGCAACCCTGAACAGGTTCATAAGCAGAAGCTCAGACAAGTGCAAACCTTTCTTCAACTTAGTGAAGAAAGCCACAAACTTTCTTTAGACAGAGGAGTGCGAAGAAGCGTTAGCCGATCTGAAGAAGTACCTGACCACAGCTCCAGTTCTTTCGAATCCAGAACCCGGGAAGGAGTTGTTCCTGTACTTGGCAGTTTCAGAACATGCGATAAGTGTAGTACTAATCCGAGAAGAAAAAGGGGAGCAAAGGGTTGTTTACTATGTAAGCAAAACCCTAGCCGACGCAGAAACGAGGTATCTGCCCTTAGAAAATTTGGCACTGGCTTTAGTAATGGCTTCAAAGAAGTTGAACCATTACTTCCAGGCCCATAAAATTGTGGTATTGACAGAACATCCATTGAAGTCCCTATTGCAGCAGGGAGACTTAATAGGAAGAATAGCCAGATGGGCAGTCGCCCTAGGCCAGTATGATCTGGAGTACAGGCCCAAAACAGTAATCAAAGGCCAGGTTTTGGCCGACTTCGTGACCGAGTTCACACCAGAATCCATCAAACATTGGGCTCCGTTGAGCCAAGATAAATGATGTCCAAACAAGCAAGGAGAAGCCCAGCCAAAGACAAAAGAACAAAGGAAAGAGGACAAAATCAGACCCTGCAGCATTTACATCGGCAACTCCTTTCGATTGTTTGTTTATGGGAGTTCAAACCGACAAGGAGCAAGGGCAGAAGTAGTACTGATATCCCCAGATGGGCAAGTACTGGAACAATCGATTCGTTTGGGGTTCAAGGCCTCAAACAATGAAATAGAATACAAAGCACTCGTTGCAGGACTAAAACTGGCAGCAGCAATACAAGCAGATGAGGTAATAGTTTTTTGTGATTCACAACTGATAGTCAATTAGGCAACAGGAGAATATGCAGCCCGAGATGAAAGAATGTCGGCATATACAAAAGAGGTCATTAGGTTGGCGGCCTTATTCCAAAACTGCCGACTACTCTAGGTAAACCGAGATGATAACAGCCTCGCCGATGCGTTGGCCAACCTAGCTAGTGCAGTACAACCTGGAAAAGCAAAGACAATAATGATTGACTACTTATCGGGCCCGAGCATTGAACCAGCAATCACAGAGCGTGAAGCAATGTGCGTAAACATGGGATCAAGCTGGATGGACGCAATTGTTGCGTTCCTAAAAGAAAGAAAGTTGCCAGATGACCACAAAGAGGCACACAAGATCAGATTAAAGTCAGCAAGATTCAGTCTGACAGTAAAAGGATATCTCTACAAAAGGTCCTTCACTGGACCCCTTTTAAGGTGCGTACACCCTTTATAAGTCGAAGATTTTTTATATGAAATACATGAAGGAATTTGTGGAAGCCACGCTGGGGGCAGATCACTCGCCCATAGGACCATCACCCAGGGGAATTAATGGCCTTACATGTAGAAAGATGCAGAAGCCTATGTAAAGAAGTGTGAACAATGCCAAAGGTTTGCACCTCTGATACACCAGCCAGCAGGAGACCTGAACCCTATATCCAATCCTTGGCTATTTGCCCAATGGGGCATGGATCTCGTCGGGCAACTGCCCCAAGCAACTGGACAAAGAAAGTACTTGCTGGTAGCAATAGATTACTTCACTAAATGGATAGAAGTTGAACCTCTTGCCAAGATCCGAGATGTGGACGTGAAGAATTTCATTTGGAAGAACATTATCACCAAGTTTGGGATTCCAAGAGCAATTGTTGCAGACAATGAAACTCAATTTGACAGTTAGCTAATCAAGAACTTCTGTGCAAAGTTCCAGATTAAGAACTATTTTTCAACCCCAAGCTTTCCACAAAGCAATGGACAAGCAGAAGCATCCAACAAAGTAATTCTGGATAGAATAAAGAAGATGCTGTAGGCAGCAAAAGGAAAGTGGGTAGACTAATTGCCTAATGTACTCTGGGCATATCGGACTACGCCGAGAAGATCAACAGGGGAATCCCCCTTTGCCATGGCTTATGGCACAGAAGTAGTTATTCCCCTGGAGGTCGGCATCCCTGGGATCAGAACCTAGAGGGTAGAGAATGGGACTAGTGATGTACTCTTAGCCCGAGATCTAGATCTTCTAGAAGAACGAAGGGAGAAAGCTGCAATTATTTCATGACATACCGACAACGACTTGCGAGCTTACAACAAGAAGGTTAACCCAAGGGAATTTCAGATTGGTGACCTCATCTTAAGAAAAGTCATCGGCAACAAGAAGGATCCCAAAGAGGGCAAGTTTGGCCCAAATTGGGAAGGACCCTACAGAATCATCTCGGTGCTGGGCAATGGGGCATATCGGCTTGAAGATAATGAGGGCAAAGAGTTTCCAAGGCCTTGGAACACTTGTAATTTGAAAATTTTCTATTATTAGAATTTCTTTGTTCCTTTGCCATTTGCCGAAGTAAATAAATAAAGATTCAGCTGGTTCTTTTTTCAAGATAGTTGACATTGTCTCTAGAATACATGCAAAATGAGAACCCAAGTGGAACTCAGGTTCACATTAGGGGGCAGAGAGAAGAAGAATATGTTTCACACTTGTTGAAATTTGTGGACAATTTACAAATTCAAGTTAAACCGAAATCATTGTAAAACACTTGTTGAATTTTGTGGACAATTTACAAGTTGAAGTTAAACCGAAATCATTGTTTAACACTTGTTGAAATTTGTGGACAATTTACAAGTTGAAGTTAAACCGAAACCATTGTTTAACACTTGTTGAAATTTGTGGACAATTTACAAGTTGAAATTAAACCGAAACCATTGTTTAACACTTGTTGAAATTTGTGGACAATTTACAAGTTGAAGTTAAACCGAAGTCATTGTTTAACACTTGTTGAAATTTGTGGGCAATTTACAAGTTGAAATTAAACCAAAATCATTGTTTAACATTTGTTGAAATTTGTGGACAATTTACAAGTTAAAATTAAACCGAGATCATTGTTTAACACTTGTTGAAATTTGTGGACAATTTACAAGTTGAAATTAAACCGAGATGATGTCTAACACTTGTTGAAATTTGTGGACAATTTACAAGATTGAAGACTAAGGTTAAACACTTGTTGAAATTTTATATTTACTAGGTGAAACCAAGATTACGCCGAGAAAGGTAGTTAGGTACTTGCCGAGATAAATCATCAGCTTGTACAACCGAGGTGTGTCACCCCGAGAAGGTTGCACAAGGATTGAAGTGTATATTGAAGATATGCAAAATATTCTAAGTATGAAAGCATACAAGGCAAACATGAAAGCATTCAAAAGCAAAAAAGTTGTATTAAGAGAACGTCGACGATGTAAAGAGTTTTTACATTACTTCAGAAAGGAAAAAAAACAAAACATAAAACTAAGGCTCCTCAGCAGTAGCAGTTGGTTGAGTTTGAAGTTCAGACGATTATTGAGAGGGCGCCTCGTGACCTTTTCATGTGAGCTCGGCATCAATTTGGGCAAGGGTTTCGTCAAGGCTCTTGTCGGCAAAGGGGACGTCGGCTGATGTCTTCTCAGGAGCAGCATCTGTGAGAACCTCATCACCCTCTTCATCTTGAGTCAAGTCTAGGACTTGCTCATTCTGAGAAGAAGACTTGACCCCAGCAGCTTCCTTGGGCTTCCTCACCAGAACCTCCTCCTCAGATTCAGAGTCGTCATCAGATTGAGGTGGAGTTTGAGGGAATGGCAGAGGAATGGCATCGACATTCTTAAAGGAGGAGTCCTCGGGGGCATCAAGTTTCTTCAGCAGGGTCATCCAACCAAGGGTGAAACCCTTGTTGCATACTTGCTTGACTTGCTTTTCGTAGGCCTCCGTAACATAGGCCATGCCCTGAGCATACACCTTCTCATCAGCATCGTTGATTTCGGCCTCTTTGGTGGCCAAGACGTCTTGAAGCTCCTTCTAGGCCTGGGCCACTTTTTCCTCGGCCTCCTTCAGCTAGGCTTGAAGGACTTTGTTTATCGCTTCAGCAGCACCAACTTTTTCTTCGGCATCGTCCTTTTCTTTGATAGCAACCTTGGCCTGATCTTCCAGGGTCTTTATCTTTGACTACAAATTTTTATTAATTTTCTGAAGACTGGAGATCTCCTTCTTTTCAGCTAGCTTCTCACGGTTCTTAAAAGATTGTATTGAGAAAGAGTGGGCATGCTGGATGGCCTGAAAGAAAACAGAAGTATTAGAAAATATTCTAAGTATGAAATGAAGAAAAAGAAAGAAAAAGTACCAAGCAAAAACACTTACCTGAACAGAGCGCTGAAGCATCAGAGCGTTGTTCTCATACTCACTGAACTCGGTGTTTCGCTCGGATCGTGGGAAGAAGCGGAAGCGATCTTGAGAACAGCCGACATTGATATCATCGGTGCTATCACTAGCCATAACAGGCTTATCTTCCAAAGTGATTTCGGGGGTCCAGATGGACTCAAGCTTTTTAGACCCCAAGGTTGTTGCAGAAGATGACCTCGGCCTTTTGGATTTGGTAGATTCGGATGAAAGTGTTTCAGCGGACCTCTTCGCGGGGACAGAGGCAGTCTTCTCACTCGGAGCCAGTTTGGAAATTGGCAAGATATCCTCAGAATCGATCTGAGTCACCTTTGCCTTGGGCTAAGCCTTTTTGATTCTTTTTGCTTTGGTGGAAGATGGGTTTGTGTTGGTTGTGCATCAACGTCAGAAGGAATGCTGGCCAGGAGATCTTTGGCAACTGGTTTTGGGCGACCCATCTCGGCAGAAGAAACTGTTCGGCGTTGGGATATTGGAATCAAGTATGGAGCCGAGGTTAACGGTTACTCAGCTGGATCAGAGGTTGATCCTTTGTCTATCCGAGATGTGGACGCGGTTTTGTGGAGTTGTGGCAGAAGGTGGAGAAAGGCTTTTCTTCTTCTTCCTAGGGACGTTGGGCAGAGCTGACTTGTATGTTGGAATAAAATTGAGAAACAGAGGCACCTTCCGTTTATGAACTGGCAAGTCCAAAAGTTTCTTCAAATCCTTGCTGGGAATGAATGATTGGCGAAAGTTTTTTGGTGGCTTAGGACCAGCTGCAAGAAAAGCAGACATTAAGAAATAGATAAAGTATGAAAGACTTTAAAAAACAAGTAGGAATGAATGCAGGGCTCTTACCATTGCCCTCTACAAAGACTAATCGAGGGAGAGGGAAGAGATAGAGGTCTTCATGCAGGCGAACTTCGGTTCCAGTAATGAAATAATCGTCCCCAGCTCCCTTGTTGGAGTCAGGGAGGTCGGCAACGATTTTGTATTCAGTGGACCTCAGCTTGAGGTAGTAAATGTAGCCGGTGTCTTTTTTGAGGCCACACATAGTGTAGCAATATTGGATGTCGGTTAAAGTGATCCTAGCGTTTTCTTGTTTGGCTAAGGCTATGATACCATTGATGGTTCGATAGGAATTGATGGAAAGTTGCATTGGGTTCAACTTGTAATAATGAAGTATTTCACGAAAAAGGATGTTGAGTGGGAGCCGAAGTCCACACTCAATGAAGGCTACCACAGAGAAAGGCATGGAGTCATCAGTAGGCATGATGGAGTCATCATCCCCAGCCAACCTTAGATGGACGTCGGCTGGGATTTCAAACTCTTGTCTAAAGAATTCTAGTTTGGATGGGGTGTTTACCCTATGTTTCTACATACCCATGATATCAGCTTAATCGAAGAGGTTGGATTTCAGAAGATGTTTTGAAAGGGTTATTGGGACCTCGGCAAACACTTAGGTAAATGCAGGTTTCAGTTTTTTCCTAAAATTGTGGGTTCTATAGACAAATCCCAAACCTAAGTCTATGGAAACGAAGATTAAAGGCACAAATCTGGAAAAGACACAAAAAACAGAAAACAAGAACAAGTTTCAGAATCAAGAACAAAGATGGACTATCAAGAACATAGTGAGTACAAGGGGTATAAGGTCAAGAACAGTGGCAAAAAGTGCAAGAAAATGGTGAACAATGCGTGTATTCAAGACATGGGCAAGGGCAAAATCGTGGAATAAACACACTCAGATATGAGATTCACAAATCGAACGTTTAAATAAAGCAGTAATGGCAACAAGTAGTAAAGAGCATCAGAGAAATTGAAAACGAAAGGAACAGCGGCTTACCAGAAAAAGTGAAGCCGATATGAAGATCGTTGAAGTCAGGCGATGATTCTGAAATATGAGCAGCAAAAACTTCACCAAGAAGGAGGAATGAAGGCAGTTGAAGAGCTTGAAGTCTGGAACAATAGTAAATTCAAGAGAAAAAAGTAAGAGAGAGAAAAAGCAAGAGCATCGAATGAAAAGTGAAGAAATGAAAGAAGAGGAAAAAGTTTTTTGTTAAAACTTGAAACGGTGGCAAAGAAATCATTAATGAAACCTAGAAGAACGTATGCGTCAGACAGTGCACGTGAGAATATTTTGATTTACAGACGCATGTTAGGTACGATCCAGTAAGAAAAAGACGCGTGGCTGGAAACGGTTGAGTTGTTATGAATAACAACTCATACGCGTAAAAGAAGTCTTGGAGTTCTTGATCTTTAAAAAGACATGTCAGCCTATGATAATGATCTCGGCTGTAAGCCAATGTACTGGCAGGAAGTACCGATATAAGTTCCATCTCCTCAGAATACCGAGGTAATAGAACCTAGGGGGAAATTGTGGGGATATATTTTCTGAGTACCAACACATGGCAAGGTGACGCCGACGTGTCAGCCGAGGTGCCACGTGTCCTGGTCATGACGCCGAGGTTATCTCGGCAAGGCCGAGGTTACCTCCGAAGATATCGGAATCCAAGATAAGCAGATAAGGGACAAGAGTCCTAGAATGAGGAAAGACTTCAAGATGGATAAGGATAATGTTCTTAGGGAATCTATCCTTATCTCTTGAGGAGTCCAAAGTAAGCACTGAATGGGAGTCCATAGAAGTCAGGCTTTTAGTGGGATTAGGACTGAGTTAACTATAAAAGAGAGGCACCCCCGTGGGTCTAAGGTACGCAATTTAAGTTCTAAACAGTGAGATTTGCACTATAGATTATCTTTGAGAGATATACTAACTTGATCGTCGGAGTGCCCCCGGGTGGACGAACCACCGCCGGAATCTTCTCTTTCTGTTGCAGGTTAGCTAGGTGTCATCTATTCTGCCAGTTCTCTCCAGCTGATTACTGAGTTGGCAGTGTGGTTAGAAAATCACTCACACAAATCTAATAAATTTTGTACATTCATAAAAAAAGGTTGGCATTGTACAGTTGTTTCATGTAAGATTTTAAACTTTTTCAATGGATGAAAAAGTTTCCTATTGCACAGTTGTCTCTTAAAAGATTTTTTTGACTTTAAACAATAAAATGCCAAAAATATAATATTATATTACAAATTAAGCTTATTCTGTTGTCTCTATAAAAGTACAAATACACTATGAAATTAACAAAAGCTTAAAATTTTGAGAATTTCAATAGGAAAATAAGTTATAGAAAATGAAGCTTTCAAGCATTGCAATGTTATTAGTGCTAGTTTTAACCCTTTTGTTCTCAATTCCATTTGCAACTTCAGACACATTTGTTCAATGCCTCAAAAAACAAGTTGTTAAGTCTATAAAACCAATCTCGGAAGCCATTTACATCCCTGAAAACTCTAAATTCTCGAATATTTTCTATGCATATTTTAGAAATAAGAGACTAAATACAACCAAAACCCGATATCCGGTGGCCATCGTAGCAGCCATTCATGAATCGCATGTCCAAGCAGCTGTCATTTGTACCAAGAATCATAACTATCATCTTAGAATCCAAAGTGGAGGTCATGACTATGAAGGCCTTTCTTACGTATCAAATGAACCATTTGTTCTCCTTGAAATGTCCAATTTTTGATCCATCAACATTGATGTCGCAACAAAAACTGCATGGGTACAGTCAGAGGCTAGTCTCGGTGAACTATATCTCAACATTTCCCAAAAAAGTAAGACTCATGCTTTTCCAAATGGTGTCTACCCTTCTGTTGGAGTTGGTGGGCATTTCATCGGGGCTGGGTATGGAAACTTGATGAGAAAGTGTGGCTTATCTGTGGATAACATTATTAATGCACAACTAGTTGATATTAATGGAAAAATCCTCAATAGAAAATTCATGGGAGAAGATCATTTCTGGGCTATTAGAGGTGGTGGAGCTAGCTTTGGAGTCATTCTTTCTTGGAAGATTAAATTGGTTCAGTTCCTGAAATTGTTACTTTTTTTCTAGTGAAAAAGCTCATAAAACAAGGTGCAACAACAAGTATAACAAACCTCGTCTATCGGTGGCAACAAGTTGCAAACACACTACCACAAGACATTTTCATAAGACTTGAAATGAGTGTTGAGAAGAATGAGAGCATTCAATTTCAATTCTTTGGTCAATACCTAGGGCAATCAGATACACTTCTTTCAATAATGAATCAGCAATTTCCCGAATTGGGTTTGCAACAAAAGGATTGTATCGAGTCAAGTTGGATTGAAACCACTCTTTACTGGGATAATAAACCAAAGGGAACTTCCTTGGGTAGCCTACTCTATAGGATGCCAAATCAATCATTCCCCTTTAAGGTGAAATCAAACTATGTGATAACACCTATTCCAAAAGTAGTTTTGGAAGAATTGTGGAGGAAGATGATCAAAATGGGTATGGGAATGATAATGCAGTGGAACCCATATGAAGGAAGAATGAATCAGATTTCTGAATCCGAAACCCCATTTCCTCATAGATCAGGATTCAAATTTCTAATCCAGTACTGGTACTACACTCAAGATGACAGTAAGGTAGAGTCATTGCAAAAACTCTATGATTTCATGGCACTACATGTCTCACAATCGCCACGCAAGGCTTTCCTCAACTATAGAGATCTTGACATTGGCACTAATCAAAATGGTGCAAATTCAAGCATTTTTGGGGCTAAATATTTCAAGGGCAATTTTGAAAGATTGGTGCGTGTGAAGACAAAAGTTGATCATGATAATTTCTTCAGAAATGAGCAAAGCATTCCGCCTCTTCCAAAATAGAGGAACATCACATACATACTACCTAAAGGTGGCAAACGAACAGGTCTAAACGGGTTTGGTGTTAAATAACTTAATTCAAACCCTTCCATTTACTAAACTGTGGATTGGGTTAATTTGGGTACGGGTTGGACAACCCAATTCATTTACTTTAATGAACTCATTTTTTAATAGATTCAAATTTTCTTTAATTTTTTTTCTTCAAAAATTCAAGTTTGAGAGAGAGAGATTTAAAAGGCGAAAACATTTGTGTTTAATATTTATTACAAATATTAAATATACTAAAATATTAGTATCAATGTCATAATATATATATATATATTGATAGTGCATAATATTTTAATTCAGTTCAACGCTTTTTCTATTGTTGTACTATTATTATAAATAAATAAATAAATTGCTAACAACAATCTTCTTGTTAAGATTGAGAAATGTGAATAAAATATATTGAAATATGTAAAAATTGAATTAAAATATATAGAAGTATTTTGAGATATATAAAATGTGTATTGAGATAATAAATATTGACTTGACGTGATTCTTATTAATAAGTTGTGATGAATAAGACTCATAAAAAATACATATATGTACAATTTGTTGATGAGTAATTGATCATTGAATGGTTGGTGGTTGCTAGTCTAGGAAAGTCGATTGAGTTCGAAACTTGAGCATGGCATGTTTTGTTAGTATTTTTTTGCATTCACCCATGTAATGAGGTGGGTTTAATATTGTTACCTGCTTATAACCCATTAAGTAAATAAGGGAGTTTAAACTCAAAAATTATGGGTAGGTATAGATGGATTGACAGGTTCGAATTAGCATTGTCGTCTCTAAAAACACCTAACTACTAAGAAAGTATTTTGAATAATCTAAATAAGTATAATTTTGAACCTTTTACAAAAAGATGTATAAAAAAATAAAGAGATGATATAACTCAAAAAAGATAAAAAGGTAAAAAAGTATACTAATATAAGGGATGTCAAATAATGTCTAAATCTAAAATAAATAATAAATAAAAAGGAATAAATTTACATACACTTAATCACATCATAATTTTTAATATTTTTTTAAATGCACATTTCAACATAATGAACTTAAATTTAATATTTCTAAATTGTGAATTAAATTCTAGCCACAGCCAAAATATACTATTGCGATTAATTTGGTATCCAAATTTCAAAAATGAACTTGACTTCCTTCTAATTCTCCTTTTTCTATTACGAATTCTATTTTAATAATTTAAACGCTCTTTTTTGTTATAAATTATTTATAATAAATAAATAATTATAACTAAATAATTTTACTATATTAATAGTATATATATAATTTTTTAAAATAAAATATAAGCCCCGCATAGTCCTAGGGAAGTTTCTTTCTTGAGATAGAATTAGGAGGGACTATTGGCTTATTGATCTGCCCAGCTTAGCCTGATATTTTTAGATTTTGAAAAAATTATTTTGTTCGTAAGGTCGGGTTGGATTTTGGATAAATAGTTCTAATCGATTCTTTCAACTCGACCTACCCATTTATAAAATATTAATAATAATTTTATATTATTTTAATAGTAAAATAAACTAGAAAAAAATATAAAAAGTATATATATACTTCTTTTTAATACTTAAATTCAAATAAAAATGCTTCCAACCCCCAAAAATGCTAACCCCCACGACCCTCAACTGATGAGGATGACTCATGTGATCTTTCACGTGTGTCACAGCCCACGCACCTTTTCTTTCTTTCTCCTCATTCAGAATTCAAATTCTCCCACTTCAATACAGATCAAAATCTCCCTACAATATAGATCTCTCATATCTATGGCTCCCTCTACCTCTTTACCTTGACTCCAACAAAAGAGAGCCTGACAAGCTCCTTTCCTTGTCTTCGACACCCGTCTCCCTCCTTCCCTTGACTCCGAAGCCCAACTCCCGACTCTCTCCGATAAAGACCCGATGAAGGATGACTAAGAGGTAACTCCAATTTCGACTTATATCTCCATCTGCGTATATGTGTGTGTGTGTGTGTGTATTGAGTATATATGTATCTTGTATATGTATTAGGGCTTGGGATGAACATTTGGGTTGAATGTTTAGATTTAGGGCTTTTGACAATTTGGTAATTAATTTCAATGTGGATTTAGGGAATTTCACAATCTGATGAACAATTTAAATGTTTGGATTTTGGCCTTTTGATTTGGGAATTGAGTAATCTTTACCTTACCTACCACCTGCTCAATGAAATTCATCAACCAAATCTTCCAAACCTAACCCAAGTGTTTCTGCAAACCTCTTTTTCTCCCACATTCTGATTATTGATTCCAACTATAATTATTTTTTATAACTTATAGTTTTTTTTTTTTTTTTTGGGCCTTGTGTTGGACCTGTATTGTACAAGGAGATATTAGGGGTGGGCGGGGGTTAGTTGTGGCTACAGAACCTCCAATCTGCCATCCGTCCGCCAGATTAGTAGATTGGAGAAAAACAATCCTCATCCGTCTGCCAATCCGACGGATGTGAATTGAGCGGATTGGTAGTTTGGCGGATGGATGAGAATCGGTTTGGCAATTTAAAATTTTATAAATTTTCAACATAATTCAACTTGTGTACTTCCTCAAAAAAAAAAAAAGTATTACAGTCAATGACTTAAAAAAATATTACAATCACTGCATGCCTCATCTAAAGCAAGAAAGTTTGAAACTTTAGAATATTACAATCACTGCATGTCTCATCCACATACTACAATCACAGTATGCCTTATCCACATAAAGTATTACAATATGTGATTCTTAAAATATAAAAGCAATTCAAACCACCAAAACCATGAACATAGCAGTAGTAGAGATTTTATGTCTCTGTATTGTTACATCTATATCTGTTCTTGAAACAAAAACCAACCAGCATATATCATATTTTCTATTTATTATTTTTGGAGATAGATTTAAAAACTAAAAAACATAGATAAATAATACGTTTATTTTTTTCAATTCAAAAAAGATACTCAAGTTGATAACTTTTTTTTAACAGAATATTTAAACTCTTTTTTAATTGAAAACACAAATAGAATATTTAAACAAACTGAAAATACAAAATCTTATAAATTACTAAAGGTGCTCGACGATTCGACGGTTCGGTTGCGGCCAAAGGAATCTCAAATCCGCAATCCGTCTGCCAGATTGGCAAATTGGAGAAAATCAATCCGCAACCGTCCACTCGTTATCACGCATCCGTCCAAAATGCGGCGGATCGGTTCGGTTCAGTTGGTTTTGGCGGATCGGTATATCCGCTGCTCACCCCTAGGAGATATACTGCTGGTTGTGAATTATTGAGACTACAGAAAATTGAGAAAATTGAATTTTTTTTCATAAAATGTCAGTCTTTTATGAGTTTGGTTCTTAATATTGCATCTTAAGCTTCTTGAACTTTTACATTGAATTAAGAATCCATATGGGTTCTCATTATATTGTTTTATTCTGTTTCATACAAACATACAAACAAACAAACAAAATTTGCCTCTGTACTATATATAACTCTGCTTTGCCTGCTTTGGTTGTCTCTGTTTTTATACTCTCTCTTCATGTATTTATTTATAGACACATTATATATATATATATATATATATCTTATGTATTGTATGCACATGTATATTTTATGTGATGGATTTAGGATTCTTTTGATTCTTGGTCTTAATAAATGTGTTATGTGTGCAAATTATATGAATAAGAGGCCAGGTGAGCCCAAAACATGGTAATCCTATTACCATCCATTAATCTAACTTGAATATGGGTGCATTCACAGTTTAATGAGGATTTGTATTATATAATAATTTTAAAAACTCACATTGGACTTTATGAAAATATAATCATTTCACTTTTTGGGTTTATATTTTTATAGATGTCAACTTCAAGTGTGAATGGCATTAGCTCAGATTGGTTGACATATTTCAATAAAAATTGTCCTAGATGTAATAAAAAGACCACTATTCGGATTTTTGAGACCAATTGAAACAAAAACAAATTATTTTACTCTTATAATGATTGTGATGGTTTTATTGGATGATGCTTGCCTACGAATTCACAATGTAAAGATGATGGAATTCTAAGACAAGTAAAAGGAGAAGTGCCAACTATCGGTGAACAATTTCGATCAACAACAAAGATCTATGAGGGATCAACTTTGAATTCAAAGCACAAAAATGCAAAAAATGGAATATGTTTTGTTCGTGTTGCTTATAATTGGTGCCTTATCACTTATGAAAATGTAATAATATATACATGTAAGTTAGAAGTAGAAGTAAAAGTTGATTGAATACTCTTGTATGGTACTGTGATGTTTGAGAGCAAGTTATGTTTTGTTGTGTATTGAAACCCAATTATTGTACATGTTTTGTTGTGAATGGAATGAAACATGACTTGTTTAAACTTGTAGAATTTGTTTAATATTTGCATACACATTGTAACTGTTGTTCAAACAAAATATTTATCTCAAGACTCCCATGAATAGGACTTATACTTGCTTATAACATACATGGAAATTGCTGTGGAGTCTCCTTTTAAGTGCATTAATGACATAAACTTTTGCATACTTTGTTAATAAGAATATTAGTTCCTCTAAACTGTTGTTTGCAATAGTTGATCCTGAGTTCTTTGGGCTTCTAACCAGACTAGGCCTTACATCACCAACAAACAACAACTAAACAAACAAAACCCAATTATTGAACATAACTATAACAAAACTGCAGAGAAACAATCCTTAACCAGCGTACAGAGGAGAAATCAAAAAATAAAATAAAATAAACAACTAGCAAACCCAGCTGCAACCTAGAAATTGCCACAAACTTACAGCAACAGCAGGCAACAGCCACCAGGGACAACAACATTGCTCTAGCAACAACTTAGCTTCAACCACCAACTGCCAAGCAGCACCAGCACCTCTCAACAGTATCCAAAACAAGGAAATAAGAAGTAGAACAAACATCTCCATGAGTATCAATTGGTACCTAGTAGCAGCAGCAGCAAGCAACCCACGTACCCAACATTTCAATCCATTCTATACAAAAACTGGACAGCAAGCAGATCAGCCACTGTCACGACCCAAACCCGCCCTTATGGGTTTAACTAATGTTAGGCGATAATCCGTGATTACCGAAGGCTATATGATAAAAACGATATCTGAGTAAAGAAGTGGCGGAAGCCAAAATAGTAATAAAAGATATCCAATGAGCTGTGACATTTTGTATACAAAAAGACTTTTCCGAACATATTCACATTGATAAGCAAGACATACATACACCATATGTACAAACATTCAAGTTAGGGACCAAATCCCTAATTAGCACAGTACAGTACAAGTCTCAACATTTATTACGAGCGAGGCAAAGGGAATCTAAAACACCCCAAAAGCGACCTCGGCAGGCTGACATGGAACCTCGAAGTGAGACACGATGGTTGGCTTGACAACAAGGGAGCTTAGCCTGACGCTCCTAGCTTCGGTCCGGTGCCTGGACACCTACATATATATATATATATAAACAGTGAACTAAAACCCAGTGAATAACAATTGTGTAAAGAGGTTAAGAATGAATGTCCCTTCAGTAAATAAATAATCATATCAGTCACTTAGAAACCATAGCAGTCATATATGATGCATCCCATAGCAAAACAGTACAGTAGGTCTTAACGGCCGAAACGATCGATTGATGGCCATCATAACGATGATAATGGTTCCAAACATAGGAACCGAAGAGATCTCTGTGGCGATGGCGATAATTGATGCGATACGATAATTTGCTATGGATGCCACGAATAAAGTTTACAAATAGGACAACATTCATTCATTAAACAATAATGTTTCGGTAAACAGAATGGTTGATCATTCAGAAAATATTCATAATGGAACATATCTTTACAATATTGTTACTCACAGAGCACTGGCCTATAAGTAGCTAATGAGCATCCTCGGATGCCAACCCTACATAGTTACAGAACGAACACACACTAAGTTTCACACTTGGGAATCAACAACTTAGTCCGTATCTTGACTCGATGTGGTTCTACATCAATATCCTCATTAAGATACCTTAAACATAGCCTAGGAATGCCTAGGATGGAAAGATGATGCAAAGATGCACTTTAAAACACCTTTCAAAATTTTCAGAAAACAGGGGTCTCGCTCGAGCGTGGATTTATACACTCAAGCGGACATGCAGACAAAGGATCTCCGCTCGAGCGTGACTTCCTTCGCTCGAGCAGATTGCAAACTTCATGAAAAGTACTGGATGCATGCAATTCATGCTCGACGGACGCTCGACCTCCGCTCGAGCGTGAGACTCAGGTCCTCGCTCGAGCGTGAACTCTCTCGCTCGAGTGGACTGTAAAACACATGAACTTCTGGGTACATGTATTTCACGCTCGAGCGCAACTTTCCACGCTCGAGCGGATTGTAAAACACATGAACTTCTAGGTATATGCATTTCACGCTCGGCGGAAGTGCACGACTCGGAGAATGCAGCTTCGAGTGTGAAGTCCTACGCTCGAGTGTGGGTCCAAAATCTGGAATTTCCAGATTCATCCCCAAGCACAAAACTCAAGCATTTAAGCCTCAAACTCAATCCTTTTGGGCTAATTTTCTAAAAAAACACTTTAAACCCATAATGTAACATGTTTTGAAGATCAATTTGTAAAATCAACGCCCAAGGGTGAGGCAATTGAACACAAATTTCAACTTAAGATTCAAGAACATGAAGAACAATGCAAAAATCGTACATGCATGAGTTCCCATGAACTCCAATGTTTCAAAACATGACCAAATGCAAGTTTTAGCTCAAGAACATGGTGAATTCATGGACTACATTCAAAATATGAACATGCATGTAAGGATTTCATAAAAGACAACTTCAAAGCACTATGATTTGAACATGCATGCAACCATAGCTACTTAATACAACATTTAAAGCCATAATTTGACTCTAATCCCCAATGTTCCCATGAACCATACAAGGTACAACTTAAATTCATAATTGAAAGGATGAAACTCTTACCTTAGGTCTAGAATCTCAAGTGTGTCTCAATTTGTAAATTCCCTACAATTCTTCTAATTCTCTAAGCCAAATTCTTGATGAAACCAAAGCTTTCCTACTCTCCCTCTCTTGCTCACGGCTTTGGTCTCAAATGAGATGAGGAAATGATATGAAATACAACCATTAAGTCCAAACAAAGTGTGTAGAAAATGGCCACTTAATGGCAATTTGGTAATAAAGCCAAACTAATGTAATATAGCATTATTTAATCTAATTTAATCATTTCAAATCACATTTTAATTAAATCTACCATAAAATCACATAAATCCTAATTAGCATAAAATACCAATCAATTTCAGATTCGATCGCCGATAGGACCTTCAATTCGTAATTCAAAGATAAAACACGAACAGATCATTTAATGACTAACAGATAGAAATGCATTTAAAATAGTATATTCTTGCAATCAATTCAGAATCTCAGTCAAATCAGTTACTTATCATTCTCAATCACAGTTTAGCACTAATCAGAGGTGAGGGTTGTCACAGCCACCTTAGAAACACCTGGGATCTCACTTCAGTCAACCACAACTCAAATATAAGAGAAAGAGCCACAAGGCAGCTAGTAGCTCAAAATAGCTAGCAGTGCCACCATCTCAAGACTTAATATGAATATGCCATTTTCTAATAAACCAATCATTACTGTTACAAGTTTTGAAACTCTTAATAGACAAGATTTAATTTCCACAATCACCATAGAATAATAATATTTAAAAATAAGCAATAATAACATAACTTCAATACATAATTAGTAAAAGTTCCAATCTAGGACATAATGTAAAAGTTTCTTCATAATAAGTTCCAATCTCAAACACAAACTGTAAAAGTTCAATTAACTAGGACATAAGGTCCATAATGTCCATCACTCCCGGTGTCCATGCATTAGAACCCGATGGGGTTAGAGATCTAGATCCAAAAGTTTGAGTTGGAGCACTCATCAAACTTTCTAGTGTGCCTCATATAAAGTCCGATGGGGTAAGAGATGTGCCTCCAATAGCATTTACCACCTGTGATAATTCAATTAAAAGTACATGTTAAAAAAATATATTTCTAAATGAAAACAAGTAATTGATATAAAGTCATCTTATGAACATATACTGGTACATACAAACTATTTTTCATGCCAACCATATAAGGATAATACGATGTATATGCACTAGCTTGAGCTTCAAATCGAAGCACCTTAGCAACTTATAATAATCAAGAATGATCAATGATTGAAATTTATGAATTACTTTAATATAGTTGAATAGAATTTGTAAAAAAAATAAGAAAAAAAGAAGAAGAAGTCAAATAGACAATTTACCTTTGCTTTTGTATTTTTTTTTTTTTTTTTTATTGCCTTGAACTGATTCACTATTTGATCTACTTTGGCAATCTTTCGTTTGATAGCTATAAACGGCCTCTTCGCCGAGCAACCAAAGGACTAATCACTTTTCTAGTACTAGCTCCTTTTGTAGAACCAGTGGCAATCGAACAAGCAATTGGGGAAGATAGTATATGATTAGTAGAAATTGGTAAATTACTCCTATCACCCGATTCATCTTTCATGACTCTATCCTTGATTGCATCCAAGCCAAGGTTTATAATTTTAATTTTGCCTTCAGAGTTGCTAGTAACTTGTACAATGTCAATCAATTTCTTGTGTCATCCTCTCATAACAACTTGCATTGAAATCATCCCCAAAGCCAACGTATGTGGTTTTGATGCATGTGTACTCTCTATCCAAACTTTTCTCCATCGTGACAGAATGTATTTATTTAGAACCTCGTTTATGCACCTTCTTACAAGCACAACGAGTGAGTGAGCACACATAATGCCTCTAAACTTAAACAATTGACACATATATTTAACATCACATTCAGTTGAATTAAAATAGGCAACAAAGTCCACATGCGTCATCTTCTCACAAACTACCATTGCTTCTTGGACATTATATGTACAAATTGATCCCTCCTCTTTGACAATCAAGGCTTGACATTAAACTAATCTCTTCAACTCTCCTCAAACTTCTTTGAATTTTGCATTGGTATAGGTTTGCTGAAATTGCTTCTCAAAACCATATACAGTTAGGCAATCAAACACTTTGTGTCAAGACTTGAAGTCTACTTTCTTCTCTTTCTCTACCTTACTTCTCAAGGTATTGTCATATTGTTCAACAAATTGCTTTAATGAAATCTTTGGGTTGACATATCCATCAAAAAATGCATTCATGCTTTCACTTCGTTGTGTAACTGACATGCCAATCCAAAAAATATCTTTAACATAGACAAGAACACATCGATGTTGCTTATCATATAGCACCCCCAACCACTCATTATCATGAAGATTGAATTTTGTAAGTATCTATTCTCATTTATTCTCAAATTCATCTCTTGTCAAACAATCATAAACTGTATTTTGCATAGCCAACTTTATGGGTTTGTATTAAGAATATCCTTCCAACTTCTTCGGAATTTTATTCATTATATGCCATAAGCATCATCGATGTCGAGCCTGTGGAAAGAAAATTTCTATAGCATTTTGCATAGCTCTGTACTGATCAGTTATGATAGCTTTTAGAGATGATCTCACATGCAACTTAACCATGACTTGAATAGCCAAACAAATGTGTTAATGTCTTCACTAGATAACAATTTACAACCAAGCAAAATGGACTGTCCATGGCGATTAACTCCTACAAATGGAGCAAATGGCATGTCATTTTGTTTGTGAGATAAGTTGTGTCAAATGAAACAACATCTCCAAATGCTTCATAAGTTGCCTGACTCTTTGCATCAGCCCGAAACAAGTTTCTAATGTGAAACTCCCCATCAACATCAATCATATAAAAAATCTCTCACTATGTGCTTGCATCCTCATAAAATAACTTTGAAGTGATTCGGTATTGAAGCCTCAATCTTCTAGCTCTCTCAATATAATTCATTGCATCTCGCTCATCAAATGTCAATGACTTGTATCCCCTGCTTCAACAACCATTGAATGATAGTTCCTAGACACCCTAATCCCTGCTTGATCATTAATGTCTAATCTTTTCTTCACAGGAGTAAGAATTTTCTTATTTATTGCAAAATAACGTGAGTTTATGGGAATCAAATCATGATTATGCTCGAGGTTAACTGTGGTTAACATATATCTCACATCCTTTTGTAGACTAGGTCGTACCCTTGCTTTGCAACCAATTTTTGTGGACAAAGATGGCTTTAGAGGGTTGACTTCTTATTTCTTTTTTCTCTCCCCCGCTCAAGAACATTCAATTGCAAAGTATTTTAATTACCCATCATCTCCAAAATGTTATGCTCTATGAGCTATAGAAAATCCAACATGCTTAGCATAGTTGCCATAAAATGTACACTTCTTTCCTTAAGCTAAACCACATACCCTTATTAGGTTCTTCAACTTCTTCACCTTAATTTATTGAAGGATTGTCACTACCATTTGAATCAACCTCCATTCTTCCACTTTCAATATTGAAATTGAAATAGAATGATTTCAGAATGATTATTATATACTGCTTGATTTCAAAATGTTGGAGGATGGAATAAAACCATGATGAGCAGATATTAATTGGAAAACAAATAATATGTCAAATAGAATTTTAATTGGAAACCAAGTAGAATTTTAAACAGAAAACTCAAAAACTATAAACCAGTATACAATGTGTCAAACTAGAAACAAGTAAATGCAAACTGGAAACAAATAAAATAATAATAATACATCAATCTAACCCAACAAACCAAGTAGAATTTTAACTGCAAAACTCAAGAGATAGGACTCTTAGATTCATCCAAATTCAATCTAAGAGATAGGACTTTGATTTGCCATGGCATATTCTATAAAGTCAAGAAACAAAGCACATTATATATACAAGCTATAACACAATGCCCAAACACATCAAAAATTTATTCAAAAGCATCAAAATCTTTTTAAAATTAATTTCAAAAGCATCAAAAGCCCAAATCATCATATATACAAGTGTCATTGCCAAGATTTTGATTTGCTTGTAATGGATTATACTAATAAATCCCTAACTGATATGAATAGAGAGTTTGGGGGAAAAAGTTTATCTGAAAAACTACGATCGAGAGCACGCATGAAAAAGAGAAGTAGCCGAAGATTGAGGAGACCGAGAGACAGAGACGGAGAACAGCTATGGACAGAGTTATCGAAAAGCTATGGCCATCAATGGAGGAGAGCTATGGCAGCGACAAGGGAAGACGGATGAGAGAAGAGGGAAAGATGGGATTTTGGATTTGGGTTCGTGCTATATTTTTGGTTTTTTTTTTTCTTTTTCTTTTTCTTTTTTACAAGTGTGTGTATCACACCTTCTCCCATTACAATTCTTACTCACATGCCCAGGAATAGTTACCACATCAGTGGGATGGTGGAGGTTGGATTTCTGTCGGAGTCTGTAGGGAAATTGAATTAAAATAGTATTAAAAATCAGTATTTATTTTGAAAAATGTTTAATACCCCTTTTAAGAATAAACCCAATACCCTCAAAACGATCATGACGTTTATATATGTGTAGAGTCTACGTCTAAATAATCTAAATTTATGAAAATCTTGTGGAGATCTTGCGGGTGGGTTTGTGGGTGACCCTTATGAGTAATGTTAGAGATATAAAATTTTTTATCAAATGAATGACTAAATCTTTCACATAGGTGTGGAGTCCACTTTTTTGTAAACCCCACGCCCATGTGTGAGGTTTGGTCATTCATATAAAAAATTAATTTGGGTCACTGGCATTTTCCGGGCCTTATACCCACCCAAAGCCCCCCCCACAAACCCCTCAAACCAACAAAGCAACCGCAGCTCTCAAAGACCCACAACCACCAATGTCCGCCGCCGCCAGGTCCGTCTTCCGCTCCACCTCCGCCACCCGAAACGCGGCGGCCAGACTTGCCGGCGGAGCTAAGCCCAAGGCGGCGAGGTCCCCCTTTCGCATCCCGACGCAGAAACCACTCTCTTCTCGCATATTCAGGTTTCTCTATTTATCAATTTCAAATCTTGCATATACTGTATCTATCTATCTATCTGTCTGTCTGTCTATCTATATATATATGATAATTGAAAAAAAAAAAATTTAATTGTTGAATTGAATCGATCAAATGTTGTATTTATTGAATAGGTCTCCTGTAGAGATGAGGTTCGTCTGTGTCGATTCGTTGCTTCCGTTTCACACTGCCACTGCCTCTGCATTGCTCACTTCAATGCTCTCCGCCACTCCTCGCTGCTACGGTTGGACTCCTGAAGGTATTTTTTTCACCTTGTTTATGTATGTATGTATGTGTTTAGGTGTATTAGCTTTGATTGCATTGCACAATATTCAATGATTTTGCCGATGAAGTTTTTGTGATTTATTTTAATTATTAGAATTTTTATCTGATTGGGTTTGGTTTGTATACGAACTACGGTGATCTTGCTTTTTTTCTTTTCTTTTTTTTTAATTTTATTTTTATGAATTAATTGGTATCTGATAGATTGGTAGATTAGGTGGAAAGGTTCTATGAAATTGAGCAGTTTATAGCAGTTTTATGAAATTGAGATTCTCCATAGAACACATTTGAAGAAGTTTAAGAGGCATGTGTACCCAAGTACAAAGATTTTGTTTAATCCTATCATAGCTTCATTTACTTTCACATTTGGATAGCCTAATACATGTAGAAATTTGAAGACTAATTTTTGGGGACATAATATATATTTGCTATTGACATGAAATTTCTAGAATGGACGTGTTATTGTAATTAACTGAATACAACAAAACTCATCTCTTGTCAAATCTTGGGCCTTGTGTAGTTTTCTTATGCCTCACCTTAGATTCCATCCCAACTTTTTATTGTCTTTAGAGTGCCCTCAACTTGAACATATGACTCCTTGTCTAGTGTGTCATTGCGCTTCAGTTCCTCCATTTAGCTTGTTTAATTTAAGCATTTTAAGGCACAAAACATGAATGGTCCTAGCTTCTTACTGGTTAAAAAAATACACACTTCATAAGGTTGGTTATTCAAGGAAATAGCATGGAGTCGAGGAAAACCCACCTTGGATGGGATAGGTTGGTGGTGAATCTTGCTATGCTATTAGACACAAAGTGAATCTTACTACCAATTTAAGTATTTCAACTCTTCAAAAAAATTGGCATTATTTTCTTAATGTTCTCCAACTTGTTTAATCATGCAGACTGTCAGTAAGCTGATCAAAAAAAAATAGACTGTCAGTAAGAAATTAAGACTAGTAGCTTATGTCATTTTTTGGCCGTTATTTTTTTTCGTTCTCTCTATTTATTTGATTATTTTTGGGGGTGGGGGTTGTCATATTCCCTGGTCTGAAATGTTGGTTCTGAAGCTAATATCCCGTAATTTTTATTTTCTCCAGTCCCACTATGTGTATTCTTTCCTAGGTGTCCCATCTCCCTCCATCTCTCTCTCTCTCTCTCTCTCTCTCTCTCTCTCTCTCTCTCTCTCTCTCTCTATATATATATATATATATAAAGGATGCATATTCTTATGCATTCTTTTTCTTCTTGTAGGGCAAGACAAGACTAGATGAAGTTGATGCAACCAAATATGGAGAGAGTATTGGTGAATGTTCACTGCCTTAGATTAAGTGAGAAAACTGTGTTTGTAGAACAGATGAGGAACAAGACTCTTAAATAATTTCACGATGTTGATGATGGACAGTAAAATTTTATGGTATTCTTATCAAACAATCCCCCAATGTTATTTCATGTAGTACTTGCATTACTTTAAAAATAAATAAGTAAAGTTCTATTGGTAACATCTTTTAGTGTTCCCTAATATTAGTGCTAGATGATATTAATTGTTTGGATTTTAAAATGCTTGTGTATTAGTTGGAGCCTGGAGGTGTTGTGTAACTTGTAATGGCCAGAAACTACACCATTCAGTTCTTGGGGGGGAACCTCGAAGTCCATTTAGTTTTCTTACAGTAGACTCGGAACACTCCCCACTACATGGCATGGAATAGAACCTTTCGCTCATCCATGCTGCTTGCACGTCCAGATGTGGCAGCGCCCGCTCTCATTATCATCTACTTCCGCTTCTTTCCTCCTGGCTATTCAAGCACAGAGATTGTCATATGTATGCTCGACTTTGGTTACCGGTGCTATAGGTCACATTATGGCAGGATCAGTCATCCAAGCAAACCAACATAGCATTACCTGGTGATCCCTAGGTTGCAACACATCTGGTCGTTAACTCCTCACGCCACTGCTTCTAGGACTGATCAACGCCTCACTTGCATAGATACCTATGAAGTGCAGGGTGGGTTGCACATTCAACATAGCGTTTGGACTCAAACCATTTACCATGAAAGACCCATTGGGCTCATTCCCTTTATATCATTCGTTGGGCTTTGAACTTCATAATTGTTAAAACAATAATTTATTACCTGCTGGTTTTTTTTAATCCCCTGTCTACTCAAATTATGGTGTTGTCTTGCTCTTCATTCTTCTTTTCTTTGCATGTTCAAACAATTGATGGAGACTATGAGATGATATGCTGGTTATGACATGCATTAGCTGCTTGATTTGGGATTAGTTTTTTAAAATATATATAAATATATATACGCCACTTGGAGCAGACTTTTTATCCATTGTAATTTCTAGATGGACGTCTTCTTTTGTTCTTCTTTATATATTTGTAAATTATGTATTATGTTCTCTTTGTTTAATTGTTTCCTTGTGTGCAAGTGCAAAGATGCATGATGCATGTGTAACTCATAAGAGTGTTGCTAAGAGGGTATAGCATTTTAATTACCCTGTTCCTTTTCTTTGAGATCTAGAAAGCATGAAGGCCTTCACATTACTTTTGTCAAAGATACTTGCTAAGCATCATACTTGTGTAATTCCCTTCCCCCAATATATATATATATATATATATTTAAAATTTGTGGAGTTCATACTATCAAGTAACTCATTGTAATATAGTTTTCCACTATGGTGTGGCATAGAAAAATAGCTTTTTCTAGATTTATGTGAGTGATCCTAACCATAATAGTTCTAGGCATAAGGCTTAACGGGAACTAATGTGTACTTATTTCCAAAGGGTTTAATCTTTTATCATTGTGATAGCATGTGCCAATGAACATGATATTTTCTTTTCTTTTTTTTTTTGAAAGAGCAACAACAAAATTTTATTAAAAATAAAAGAGGAAGAGGACAAGAAGTCCTCATACAAGGAAAGAAAGAACAAGAGTAAAACAAAAACAAAAAAGTCAAAGCCCTAGGGGACGGCAAACACTGGCCCAATCCCTAGAGATCAAAAACAAGGGAACTCCTTTAAAAGGAGGGGATACAAATGCCCAAAAAGACGCCAAAAAATTCACCCTATCCCACAAAGCCTCTACACTTGCTTCCTTATCATCAAAGATTCTGGCATTTCTCTCTAACCATATAGTCCAAAAAATAGCAAAAACAATACATGTCCACATTGTTTTGGCTCTCTTGGTTCTCCCAAACCCTATAAATCGAGTAAGAAGCATCTGAATACATTCCCTCGGAGCAACCCACTGCTCATCACATAAACTAAATAACCGCTGCCATAATACTCTAGCCACTGGGCAATGAAGAAATAGATGATCCGCTTCCTCCAAGTTCCTCTTGCACATCACACACCATTGAGGACAAAGAGAGTAATTAGGCCTTCTCCTTTGGAGAATATCATTAGTTGTTACACCCTTTTGAGTCAAAGACCACTTGAAGAACTTCACTTTATGAGAGACATCCACTTTCCAAATTTTCTTATGATAAGGAAACAAGGAAATAGAAGAATTATCAATGAGCTTATCAAAGAAAGATTTACATGAAAAGACACCTGAAGAACCCAGATTCCACACCCTAATATCACAAGAGGAAGAAAGAGAGACCCCCTCAAGCACTACCAACAAAGATGCCAACTCCCCCGCCTCCCTATCACTCAAGTTTCTAACAAAATCAAAATTCCAAGAGATGGGTGCCAAAGGAGAGCAAGCCACCGACGCTATCGAAACATTTGAAGAACGAACCAACCGGTAGAGAAGGGGAAAAGCTCTATCAAACGAGATATCCCCTAACCAAACATCCTCCCAAAAGCGAATATTCACCCCATTCCCCACTCTCAACGAAAAGTAGTGAGACATAAGAGGATACAAACGAGAAATGGATTGCCACGGAGAACGACAATTGCCTCTATTAACCACATTAGAATCTCTACCATTGGGTTGAACTCCATACTTGCTTTTAATAACTGAACACCATAGCAAATCACTTTCAATCGAAAATCTCCACAACCACTTGCCCAAAAGAGCAATATTCCTAGCAACAATGTTTCCAATAGCTAATCCACCCTTTTCCTTGGGAAGTGAAACCGTATCCCATCTAACCAAATGAACCCCTCTGCCCTCTTCACACCCTTCCCAAAGAAAGTCTCTCATCAATTTCTCAATTTTCCTCGCAATACTAATCGGGATTTTGAAAATGGATAAGAAATAGATAGGAACAGAACCTAATACAGATTGTACCAAAATATATCTCCCCCCCTTAGACTACAAAGCTCGCTTCCAACCCTCTAACCTTTTCCCAATTTTGACAAGAACAGGTTCCCAAAAGGACGCCAATCTAGGATCCCCACCTAATGGGAGCCCTAAGTATTTGATAGGAAAGGACTCAATAGAACAGCCCAATATATCTGCTACCCTACGCACATAACTAACATCCAAATTAATACCCACAACACTACTCTTGCTAAGATTGACCTTAAGGCCCGACACGATTTCAAAAATTTGCAGAATCTGTAGTAAACACCCCACTTTATTTTCCTCCTTTGATGAAAAGAATATAGTATCATCTGCAAATTGTAAATGAGTAACTTCAATCCTATCCCTTCCTACCACAAACCCCTCGATGACACCCTTATCCTTAGCTAAATCAATAATCCTACCTAACAGATCAGCAACCAAAATAAACAAAAATGGTGATAAAGGATCGCCCTGTCTTAGACCCCTAGATGCTAGAAAAGAATCCCCAGCTTTACCGTTCACAATGACCGACAGATTACATGACGACAAGCACCCCCAAATCCATTTTCTCCACCTAACTCCAAACCCCTTCTTTTCCAAAACAAAATCCACAAAGCCCCAATCAACATGATCATATGCCTTCTCGAAGTCTACCTTGAATACAACACCTTCCTTACAGAGCCCCCTATACTCCTCCACAACCTCATTAGCCACTAGGATTACATCCAAAATCTGCCGACCCTGCACGAACGCACCTTGTGCCAAAGAAATAGTTTCCCTAAGAACAACTCTAAGTCTCCTAGAAAGCACCTTTGCTAAAATCTTATAGAGAGAAGTAACCAGACTAATGGGTCTAAAATCCCCAATCTTGACCGACCCCTCCTTCTTGGGAATTAGACAGATAAAGGATGCATTGGTACACAAATTAACCTCCCCACTCTCAAAGAACTCACCAAACATTCTGAAAAGATCATTTTTTACGATATCTCAACAATCTTGAAAGACAGCCATTGAGAAACCATCCGAACCTGGAGCCTTATCTCTCTCACACTCAAATACAGCCTGTCTTATTTCATCCTCCTCAAAAGGCCTTTCAAGCCAATCAGCCGTCACTACCTCCACCGGAGCCCAGTTAATTCCAACAATCCCTGGACGATCCACACCCCCGTCAGAATATAAATTTGAATAAAAATTAAAAATCTCCTTGACAATAAGCTCCTCCTTACACACAACCTCATTCCGATCCACTACCAAATTTTTTATAAAATTCTTCTTTCTCTTTCCCGATGCAACTTTATGAAAAAATCTAGAATTGGTATCTCCCACTCTAGCCCATTTTAACTTTAGCTCTTTGACCCCAGAAAATCCGCTCCCTAAAAACAAGCTCTTCCAACTTCATTTTGAGCATTGACCTCCTATCTCTTAACTCTCCAGATAAACCCTCTCCGACCTCCTTCATATCTAATTCCTCAATATCCCGAATTAAACCCGCTTTCACCGCACCCATATCCCCAAAAACTTCTCGTTTCCAAACTTTTAAATTATCCTTGACCCCTCTCAACTTTCGCATAAACTTAAAGCCCTCCCACCCATGGACTCTACCATTATCCCACCAATCCTTAAAGGACTCTTTAAAAGATCGATGTTCCAACCACATATTCTCGAACCTAAATGGAGTGGGACCCCATTTAAAAGGACAACTCTCAAAAATCACAGGACAATGATCTGACACAACTCTGGGCCCAACCTCTTGCCTAATGTCCGGAAATAACTCCTCCCATCCTAAAGTATGAAGAAATCTATCCAATCTGCAACACACCCGATTTTCCTTAAGGTTAGACCAGGTGAACCGAGCATTACTTAAAGGAAGATCGATCAACTCACAATCCCTTATAAAAGAATCGAAATCCCTCATACTCCTACTGGTGGAAACCCCATTGAGTTTTTCCGAAACGAGCCTAGTCACATTGAAATCCCCACCCACACACCAATTAGGGGAACAAAGCCCATACAGACCTACTAACTCATCCCACCATTCCTGCCGACACCTGAGTTTATTAGGACCATAAACCCCTGTCAGCCACCATTCCTTATTATCCCTATTCCTGAATTTAATAGACAATGAAAAAACACCAGCCACAACCTCACACTCCGATACAACTCTTTCATCCCACATAATCAAAATTCCCCCGGATCTTCCTGTAGAAGGCAAAACAGCCCATCTCCTAAATCGAGTCCCCCAAACACTCTTAATAAAAACCCTATCACACTCCTCACACTTTGTCTCTTGAAACATCACTATGTCTGGTTGATGCATTTTTAGAATCTCTTTAACTACGTCCCTTTTCCTACGAGACCGTAGTCATCTAACATTCCAACTGAAAATCTTCATCGAGAACCATCATCACCCCTTGTCGCATTTCCCCGACCCTCATAATTAATGCTACTTTCGAGATTTCTTAATTCCCTCAACCCTTTCCTTCGCCCCGAACCTCTATGACTACCACCCCCCTTAAATGTAAACCCCTCCCTCCTAGACCGAACCTTCTTCCCACCTCGACTTACTAATTCCAGCCCAAGAGTATCAAGTAATTGTGCAAAATGAGGCACGTCATCCTCCTCCAAAGGGAAGGACACATACTTACTCATTTTCCTTAACCACTTTGCCGACTCATCACCATCGTGACCACAAACATTGCTCCTCTAAAGCCTATGATTAGGAGACTCCTCTATTAAAAGATCATTTGTATGAGTGTCCATATTATTCGCCTGTGGGATCAAACTGCCACTGGTAGAGTTTCTAGTTGTATTTAAGAGAGGCCAATTATCATTCTGGTTAGAAACCATTATACCCACAGATGACTCCCCCACCACCCCTCCCCTAACAGACACAGAATGAACACCCTGAATAGGAGGTGAAGAAATCATGTCGTCCCTGTCAAAAGAGTCACAAACCTTCTCTCCAGAATCAAGGACTACCTCACCCTCAGTCCCCATAGTGTGCTGATTACAAGATGAAAATGGAACCTCCTCTTCATGGAAAAGTGAATTGAGATTCGGATAGAAAACATCAGCTCTCTCCTTCTCAGTACAAGCATCGACTTCCTCATTGGGACCTAGAGATTCATCAGAACTTTCCTGGGACCCATAACCTTCCAATGCTTGGAGCACCCCATGAGGGTCGCAGATACCCATATCCACATCATTAATCATTCGATCAACACCAGGAAAAATTTCGAGTGCATCATCATTATCAACTTCGTCCACTCCATCAATTCCAGCGGGCCGCCCAACCTGAAGAAATTGCCCTGTTGATCGATCAACCACATCTGCCAAGCCCAAATGAATTTCATTTAGGTTTAACCCATCCTGTTGACTCATACCTCGTTGATCAATCCCATGCTCCATACTGATATTACAAGTCGCAAACTCCACACCCTGCAAATTTCGACTGTCGCTACCATTTAACTCATCCTCCCTCTGGTTCGCTGTGTGGATCCTATCGTTCTCACCATCGAATATACGCATCGACTGCCTAACCCGACAAAACCCTTGGTTCGAACCTGGAACAGAATTACCCGATTGAACTGGGTTAAGCCCATCACACCTCAAATTATGAGAACAACCGTTACGGCCCAATGAACCATCTTCCACATGGTTAGAAACTTGGCCCAAACTATGGTTACAATTTGAGCCCAGATAAATACCCTCCTCATCACCCATCTGTTTTTTATTTGATTCATGAGAAAGGCCCAAAACTGGCCAAGGCCCACTATCACCCACCAGCCCATCTCCTTTCAAAAAACCCTCCCCTGATCTGTATCGCCCATTATCGATACAAACAATGTCGTCCCTTTGCCTTCCCTCATCATTGACACTCCTTGCTTCGAAAATACGATTCTCATCGTGAACCCCAAACTCCTTAGGAATCAGGCAGCCACGTGTCCCATCTGTCCCCTCCACCTTATCACCTTCCTTACCTCCGGACCGAAGCTCCGATGAAAGCCTTTGCCAGAAACTCCATTGTCGATGGCCCCCTCTGCATTTAACAGCTTTCGTCAGCGTCTTCACACGCACTGTGACTGCACCTTCATCCGTCGAAACCTCCACTGTTGATGGTAAAAACCCAGAATTCGAACCTTTCACCTTCAATCTTGCCTCAAAGAGATTTTCGAAAGTCTTGGTTCTTCTGTCCACTGCTAATAGCCCTCCACATTTCGCACCAATTTGTTCAAAAATCCTTGTATTCCATAATTTAAACGGCAGATCACAAATTGCGACCCATCCTCCATACGAAACAACAACGTTAGATTTTCCATGCTTCTCATCATTCCACCTTTCCAATATTACTGCAATGCCTTTATCAAAAAATTGCAAACCTTTATCCCCGTAAAACATAGCCTTCTCCTCAGTTTTGGTGAAGAATAAAGCTCGATTCAGCTGAAAGGGACGTAACTTGATAGACAATTTGAAAGACTTACATAAAGCCTTCTCTATTTGCTCCCAAGATATGAAAAAGTCTGTTCTCTCACACACCACAGCATGATGGAGAGCTAACGAAGAATCCTATGATGCAGAAACTGGTGCCTGGTGCTTAAGAACCTCCGCGTACGTTCTACTTCTGATCTCCCCTGTTTTCTCCTGAAGACTCAAGACCTCTGTATTTACCTCCATATTTACCCCATTCTGCTGAACACCTTTAAGCTCATGTGCCATAGTCAAATAACTTATCTGTTTTCCTGCAGCCTTTTCTTCAGAACCTCTCACGTGATTCTTCTGCCTTGTACCAAATAGGATAGTATCAAGTAACCCAGCCACATCTTTCCACCCTTGTCGATTAGCCCCTGCTGGAATGATAATGCTTGATCTCCTTCTCCCAGCAACCCACTTGGATAACTCCACAAATTCACCATTCCTATTAGAATAACTCTGAAGACAGAAAACAGCAGAACTATTCGTATACTTCCTGAAGAACTGCCCGACCTCATTTGTAGTTCCAACATGATATTTTCTCTTTCAATGCATAGGTACTTGTATGTGATTGCAGATATATATACATGAATAAGAAAAACTAGTTACCATGACTTTTCAATCTGCCTATCATTGACCAACTTGCAAATGTTGAACCTTTGTATTCACTTACCTTCAAGTTGTTTCTATGCCTTGTTATTTTGAATCATGTATCTAAGCGTGGGAATTTTTGACACGACACAATAACACAACTCGAACCATATGCAAAGTTAGCGGGTTAGAGTTGACTATTTTCCGACTTGAACACGTATATGACACGACTCAATAACATGAATATTAAATAAGTTAGTTTAGTGTCAAACCTACACAACGTGAAGTTGACATGGATAACCCGTTTAATAAAAAATTAGGTGCACCTTTTAATATTATTTCTACTCAAATCTCTTAAGTAATTCCATCTAATTTATTAAAAAGTATGTAAAATAGGATTTTAAGGGTAATTGAAGATAATGTATTTTTTGTATACTATTTGAATTAATCTAGTAACAAAAATATAATAATAGGATATAGATTTTTTAAATTAGGAAAATAAAATTGAGTTAAATTCAAATATTTTTATAAATAATTTCATTTAATAGAGATTAGTTTCATTAAATTTAACTTGAGGAGAAAAATTTAATTCTTTTATATAGTTGATATTTTTAACCAATGGTGAAATTTTTTGACATGACACATTAACAGGAGACAAACCAAAACCGGACACGGACTTGGCATGACACGATAACATGAAATAATAAATGGGTTGGGTTACCGAAAAGACATGACATGAATACAAACCAACATGACATGACCCCCACCCCTACATGTATCTCTTTTATTCTTGTCTAGAAATGAGATACATGGCAGCTTCTGTTAAATGGTTCTCTATTGTTTGATTTAATTTGAATACTATTTCTCTGAATGGGTGATCATCACAGAAGTAATTCGAACTATTGCACCATGTATTCTATATACAATTAATAATTTAAAATTGGGAAATTATCAAAATCCCAGTTGATACTTTTTTTGTTTTTTTGTTTGCACCACTATGGAGGGGGGTGTGATGCATGGATGTTAGTATTTCTGCCTGCGTTACTAACATATAACTTGCATATCTGTGTGAATCCTGCGGTTGTTATTTAATCTTGATGGGTTTACATTCATTAAAAAGGCATACGATATGAAAATTAGTTCGCTTGACGGACAATGACTAGATGAACAAAAATTTCCTTTTTCTTTTTCTGTTGGCGTTCACGTTAATATAACCATACAAGGATCATACTGATACGTTGTACTTAATCAGATTGCAAAGATGATGTATGATGGATGTTGGAGGGTTCGGGCAAAGTTTTGTGTGCATGCGCTCTAAGAGAATACCTGATTATGAGTAATGAGCTTCAGAAAAGCAATATTCCTTTGCCATATTTGTTTTTTGAACTTTTTAACTTAGGTAAATTAGCAAATTCTGAGATCGATTCAGCTTGATGAGTTTGATGTTCAAAACTTCATGATGTGGACTTCATTATGTGGTATTACTTATGTCATTTCTATGATTATATTACTGTTTGACAGTTATTGCAAGTAAAACTGTCTGATGTTCTGCTAATCATCATAGTTCAAAGTGCTATCCTTTTCCAAAAGGCATAATTGTTGCAATGAAAATCCTATATCTCTGTGGCACATATATAAACTGTAAAACAAGAAGTACCCTCGTATGAACATTCAATGTCTTGTTTTGTGCCATAATTGACTTGATCTTCTTCTTTCAGTTAGTAAGATAATGGAAGTTATTATTAATATATATATATATATATTTTCCATCAAATATGATAATCATGATCTTCCCTCATCAAATAGCTTCTACTCTCTAAATATGCCTACCCTTTATTAAAGCGCATATGTATTTTGATTGTTCTGGTTTCACTTATTTCTAGTTTTGTTATGATTTATTGTCTTTCTTGCAGCAATAGAGAATGCATTTTGTTTATGGCCATTTATTGCGTAGGTTGTTTGGACAATGTAATGGCATTATGCCCATAATGATGTTTATTTAAATGGAACTCTGGTGGATAACTAATGTAACACCATGAACTAATGTGGAGGCAGCAGGAAAATTATATAATACTAATATATCCAATTATGGAACAAATAACGATGATCTCTTTGGCAACCGGAGAGAAACTAAAACCCAAGCATAACCCTGATAACCAATTTACAATGTAGGCTATGGTTTGTCTGGGAACTCCAAACTTTGAGCTCTTAACTTGTGAATGCCATATAATTGGAGACATCAGATCTAGCCTTAAGTCAATTGTATCCTGCTTGTGTCATTTACTGAAATTCACCATTACCTCTTAAGATGTTCTGACTGATGGTGGAACTGGGATGTATGATAGGGTCTGACAGTTGTAACCATCTTTCTTCTACTTTCTGCAATTTGGTGTGCTTTGTAACATAATTTTCTGTAAGAAGAGGCTATACTTAGTTACAATCGTGGTATTACAGTATTGAGAATGTGAAACTCTGTAGTTCTTCCTCCTGGATGTGAAATTTAAATCTGTGGCTGTGTTTTATGGGCTAATTACGCTATTTTGTATAGAATGCTGGGTGATTAAGTCAAATGTCCTTTGACGCAATTGCCTGAAAAGGAAAAGAGAATGGTTAAATGCCCACCCAATTGCTTGAAGGAAAAGAAAATAACAAAATATATGTAGAAAATTACGCTGTTGTAACTAAGGTTGACGTGGAACGCTTATGTCATAGGATTAGCATTTTGTCATTCTAAGATGAGGTTCTAATATAAAGGTAAGGTACACCAAGAATTGATAAGTAAGGTAGATCAAGTCATCTAAATAAGATCTGTTACGTCTCATCGAGTTTGGGTTGGGGACATGATACAAGATTGTTAGGTCTCATTAAAATTAGGCTAAATGAGTTTTTCTTTGTTGGTCAATCAAATCACTAGCTGCCTGACTTTGGGTTGGGGATTCTAATTTCATCTTGCTTCCATTATTGATTACTTTGCAGTAGAAGTTTATTTATTTTTAAATGTTAATGACACATATAGCATCGTAAATGTTAATGACACATATAGCATCGTACAATGGAATTTATTACCATTATTTTTTACTTTGCAGTAGCAGTAGAAGATTGTCATTTAGTTGTTCATTTCTAAAAGCCTCCATAAGTATATATTCTTTTGTTCTTGTATTGTAGATGGATGAATGTTAGTTTGTTGGGATGCTGCATTTGATCGTAGTTTTCATGGATATCAATGGGCATTGTAAGGCTCCGCTCCAGGCATTATTCTGCTTGATTCATTTGAAATCCAAAGGTTTAAGCTCTGATCAACTGAAAGTAGTGCCATAATGTAAAAGGATAATATTTCTCTCTCTCTCTCTCTCTCTCTCTCTCTTCTTTCTAAGAATCAAGTATTCGTAGTTTTGCTTCATGGAACTCTTGTTTAGGTTTGCAATATTTCCTTCCCACTTCCTAAAATTGGTTCTGGTTGTGCAGCCATGCATGCTTTAAGCAGGGTTAGGTTGGTTGGATGAGTTTGTAACCCCAACAAGGGTAGATAGTGCAAGGGAGGTTTTGGTTCTAGTTAATAGTCCAAGTTTGGTTAAAATTGTCGCTCTTGATTGTTTTTCCTGGCTTTCAGTGTTGTTTGTGAAGGAACACGCACAGATGGCTGTGTTCTTGTGCATTACTTTGTTTAATGCAGTGAACATTCCATTATTGGAATGCACAAAAATATTTGGAAACTAAAAATTTTTCAAGACTACCTTCATAAATGTTGGTGGAATTCTCACCATATTAGGACCGTGTAAAAAAATATATATAGGATATTTTTTTTAAAAAAAAATTTATCATATGCAATATTAGTTAAAGAAATTTTATCTTGTAAAAATAGGGATACTTGTGTCCATATGAAAAAAAATAAATAAATAACTCTTCAAAAACATCATAATTAATTTCTCTTCTACATTTATATTTTTTATACAAGTGGAGGAAATTAAACATCATTTATTAGTTTCTTACATGTTAACAAGACCCAAACTCAAGCACCACCAGCTCAATAAATTGGCTATAAAATGGTCAATGGTCAATGGTCAATGGTCAATGGTCAATGGTCATCCCGGTCACTTTGGTTGCCACCAAAGAAAATTTAAGCACATTTGAATTTGGATACTAGTGAAATTTTGAATTTGGATACCAGTGAAACAAAAAGAGCCATCATCCACCCTACTCAAATTTTAAGGTAAATTGCATATTGAAAAAAAAAAAAAAGGAAAAAAAAAAGGCCAAAATAAAAGATAGCACATACCGTCATTTGCAAACATTTAGACCCAAAAGCTTTAACATATATTTTAACGATTCCTAGCACATAAAGACAGGTTTTTTTTAGCAAAATGCACAATCCTTTTTACACACCAACCACAGAAACTGACATTGGTTCCTACTACATGCTAACATCGTCACACAAAAGGCAGAGCAACTATGATTCTGCTGAGATCTGTATACCAAAACCATCTGTCAGAAAAAAGAAAAATGTACCTAAGTTGCATCCCATGGTGATGGAAGACTGTAAAAACAATGGCCAAACTTCATAAAATACTTAGATACCAAAAACACCGACTTCCAAGAATCATTCTTCAACAACATTGACCAATTCATACTCAACTAGAGACAGGTTATTATCCTCTTTAACCACAAATTTTGCTGGCTCAGTAACCTCAATGCGGCCCCATTTGTCAACAGCTAACCTCATAGATCCTTTAAACATGTCAATCTTTGCATTGCGAAGAATCACGGTGGCGCCTGGTTTCATCAGGTCGACTGCAAAGAAGACTAAGCCAATGTCAAGGGGAGGAAGAGCCCATCATCACCATACAACAAAATAGTAAAAAGCAAATGACTTCCGATGGATGCTTTACCAATTTTTCTTGAGAAGGAAACTAGATATTCAGCAAACATGTAAGAGAATCCCAGAAACTATACAAACATCCCAATCAATAGAGAACTTATGTGTCAGACAATGTTTCCACACTACTCACGCACTTGTGACAAATATATATATATATATATATCACATGCAACCAAAAAAACAAGAATCATTGGATAACTCTGGTGTAGAAGGCTCATAGCAAACTAAGAAAACCAAAGATCTATATGCAAATTTGACATAAGCTGTGGTTCAAAATGCTAAGAACGATGCAAACGTTGTTCACAACCAACCACAGAATGCTACAGATAACAGAACCTCCAAAGGAAATTTTTGGGAGAATAATGTAAAACAAAAATTTATAACCACAGAATGCTACTCATAACAGAAGCTCCAAAAAGAATTTGGGAGCCAATTTAGTTTCATGGGGCATCAAATCTAAGTAGTTAAACATAACGGAACTTACAAATGTTTTCAACACAATTATCACGAATTGAATTAATGATGACAAGCTCATTCACAAAGAATAAAACATATCAAAGGGTTGAACAACAAGAATCTCACATTGCCACTCACACACTGCAGCACACTATGCATATTTGCCTACCATCTTTGTGCAGGGGAAAATTATAGTGACATCCTCAAGTTTCCAACAATTACCAAAACACCCCCTCAATTTACAAAACAACACTTCCCCCTGTCAGGGACATTGGTTAATGGACATGACAATTCATATCTCTATCCTCAATCAATCCCAACCATTAGGTTATTGAGTCAACTCAGTCTTAACTCACCCCATAGATGACAATTACCAAAACTTTTCTTCACCACCACCTCATCATCTGCAGAAGCACACAAACCAGATAAACGGACATTGTCAAATCGACAACCTTAGCGACTGTGGACCAAATCTGCTTCCAATCCCTTTAAACCACTATTGCAGCATGACCACCAATCATCACAACCAACTTGCAACTTAGGCCCGCTGCCCAAACCCACCTCCCACTGAATTCTACACAATTACTGAGACTCCTATAACCATTGTGTATATATTGCAATATACATACATCTCTTTGAAGGCAAAGAGCGGTTGATTTGATCAAAAAGTTACTGCTTCCAAATTTGAGGTTCAACTATGAGAAAAAGCAGACCAATTGGACTGATGGGGAGTTAAAATTAAGGGTGTAGATAGAAGATTAAAGAGAGAGGGGGAAAAAAAAAAAGTGGGGTCATCGAAGAGGGTGACGACAGAAGCGGGTAGTGAATTTATCGAGAGAGAGCGAGAGAGAGAGTTGTAGGTCGTGCACTGATGAAACTATTGTAATGTTGGTTCTAGCATGGTCAAGAGCATCGACAGCAAAGCACGGAAATGGTTTACGAAATCATGATTTACAGTTGAGGAAAGCCTACTTGATTGGACATGAGTTTACGAAATGACAAAATGATTTACGAAATCTATGATTAGCACAAGCCTATGATTTACAAAATCCATATCAATTGCTAGTAGAAATGAGGAAATAACAGAAATGGTTTTACTCAATTAAAGCATTCATGTAGCCCTCGACAGAAAAGAATGGCAAAAAATATTTCATGTAACCGACTCTACTTGATTGAGACAAGGGTTTTAGTTTGTTTTGGTTTGGTTTCGTTATTTCAAGAACAAAAGGGCTGTTAACATTGTTGTCAATGCTGCAAAAACATTGATAAGTCATAATTAGACGCAAAAGCAAATCAAATGGGATGATCGATTGAGCACCGTATATGCAAATTGCATTTAAAGACCTAGTGCTCATTTTGGTAACTAAATATTAGTATAGTAAATTTTCAACTTCATCAAAGGGTTATGTCGCCTCCACAATTTGCATTGAACCTCCAAAACAAAACTGAACACAACATTATTCAAAATCACTTTTTCTTGATAACTTCAATTTGTACCCGAAAAATCAATCAATATCGAAATGTGGATGTAAATTATGGATCAAAGACATAACCACGATTACGCTATGTTGTTGGTCAATAAAACACCATTTATCTGCCTATCATATAATAAAGCAGGATGGTTTTTGAATTTGTCCTATACACATTTGTCCTATTAGGACATTTGGACGACTCAAATCTATTCAAATTATAAAACAACGGCTGAGATATATTTTTCAAAAAATATCTTACATGTACATTTTCTATTTTCCCGCTTCTCTCTCTTACTTTTTCATTTTCTCATCCATCCTTCTATGATCCCATGATCCCACATTCCTCTCTCTTTTCTTTTTATTTTTTTATTTTCTTCCATTTTTTTTTTTCTCTCTATTTGTTTTTTTTTTTTTTTTTCTCCTTTTTGTTCACTTATTTTTATTCATATTATATAGAAAAGTCTACGATCTCAGAATTAGAAGCCTGATTTTACCGTGTGTAGTGGAGATTATATTAATAAATTTTTTTGTCCACAAATTAAATTAATTTGAACAATTAATTATTATTTTTAAATATATTGAATACCTGATAGATTTCGTAAATTTAGACCTCATATGAATCTTCAACATCTATATAATAAAGTAAGTTGGTTTTTGAATTTGTCTTACACACATTTGTCCTACTAGAACATTAAATGGCTCAGATCTATTCAAATTATAAAATAATGGCTGAGATATATTTTTCAAAAAATGTTCTACATATGTATCCTTTCCTGTTTCTCTCTCTCTTACTTTTTCCTTTTGTCACACCCCTCCTTTCATGATCCGATGATCCCGCCTTCCTCTCTCTTTTCTTTTTATTTTTTTATTTTTTTCCGTTTTTATTTTTCTCTCTATTTTTTTTTTTTTTTTTCTCTTTTTTGTTCAATATATTTTACACATATTTCCTTACAATGTATGTATGCCCGTAATATACTAAGACATTACGGACATACATACAATTTTCATATAATTATATAAGTAAAAGTAGTATTGCATGTATGCTCGTGAAAATTGTATGTACGCTAGGCACATCTATCTATCTAGCTATATATTATATAAACAAAAGCGAGTTTTCGTGAGTAGTTTTGTGAGAAATCCAAAATTTTATAATAAATTTGTAATTTTATCAAATTAAAATATAAATTTAAATAGTGCTGGGATTATAATTATATTATAATCCTAATATTACTTACACCGTACCCTCAGGCACAAGCATACGCTAGTTCTATTATATAATACAAGCACTTGAGTTGGTATAAACGTCATATTCTTTTTTAATTCCTAAACTACCCTTCTTCCTTCTCCTGTAATTACCCAATTCAAATACATATATATATATATATATATACTAGCTATACTATCTATAGTATTATATAAAGCCAAACTCTTGAGTTGCTATCGATGTCCCAACTTTTGGGTTTTTCCAAAAATACCCCAACAGCAATTATGTGGATAATTATGCCCTAAATTCAGGTTTTTCCTTCTTTTTTTCCTTCTGTTTTTCAAATCTCTCAATTTTTGGTCATTTAGATTCATAAAATGTTTTAATTTTTAGGTCTTGAATTCAATGATACACTTCACAATCTTATTTCTATGAAAGAAAATGATCATATGCACCACCATATCTAGTATTCTAATATCTAATAAAGACACAACTCAATTAACAAAGCTACGTCACGCACTTTGTATGCCCAAATTACCCTTACATATATAATTTTCTTTTTCAGCTATTTTCTTTCCATTTACATTCAGCGTCTATATATATCAAATGATGGTTACAACTGTCTTTCATTCAAGTATATTATATAAAACCTACAACATTGAAGCTTCCTTGCTTTTTCATTCCCAAATTCCCTTGCAAATGCGTCACTTTTTTTATTTCACATTTCAATTTTTTATAAATTCTTCCATTTTCTTCTCTCTTCATCTGCATTTTTTGGGGTAAAAAATAAGGGACTAGGTATAGGTCCTCATAGATGGACTTATTATTCAGTAGGTCCTGTGAGAATCAATGGCATTTTCCTATTACAGAAGTCACAAGGTCCTCATAGATGGCCTTATTATTCAAGAGGTCCTGTGAGAATTAATGGCATTTTTCTATCACAAAAGTCACTAATTGTTAACTTTCAAAACCGTTTGACAATTGTTACAAAAAAATGTCACTAATTATAAGTTTTAGCAACACTTTAAAAAATCGTCACAAAAAAAGTCACTAATTTTCCTACTTTCAGTAGACAGTTTGAAAAATTGACAACAGAAAAACTAATTATAAGTTTTAGCGATGATTTTTTTTAAAAAAAAAAAAAACGTTAAACAAAAAATACTAATTGTCCTTGTCAATTTTTAATGACAGGTAAAAAATCATCACAAAAAATTATTTTTAGCGGCAATTTTATTAAGTTTTATTTTCAATACAAGCCTATTGGTAGTTTACCATAAAAAATAACCGATTAATTTTCATACCAAAAAAAATATATATTTTTTTATGAATTCTCAGTGTCTGCTCGGTGATCAAACAAACAGAATACAGAGAGAGAGAGAGAGAGAGAGAGAGGACCTTGATCGTTACGGGCAGTGAAGAGAATGGAGCCGGTATCGTCACCAACGAGGCACTCAGAGATACGAGTTTGGCCGACGGAGCCACGGCTGAGGAGCTGAGAGTTGCGGCCTTTCTTCTGCAAGACGGTGTTAGCAGTGACTACCTTCACGATGAGAGTGTGACCGTTGGTTCCTGGTTTCAGCTGATCCACCCTCACGAACACCGGCTTCCTCATTCCTGGCTTCGCAACCGAACCGCCGCCGCCGCTCGCTTGTTGCTGCTGCTGTGGTGGTGGTGGTGCCGTCGACGCCATGGAAATGGAGCTGAAGAGAGAGAGAGAGAGATGCTTTTCTCTCAAAACTAAAACCCTAACCCTAGTTCACTGAGACAAATTTTGGGGATTTCTTGGAATTTAAAAAGGAACGACACTACACATACGACGACGTATTAGTACTCGCCAAGAAAAAAAAAGAAAAAAAAAAAAAAGTGTTTAAATAAAATTATTGAATAATTATTCGATTTAATTCTCATTTGGCAACTGGCGATGTCAGTTAAAAAGGCAAAAAATTATTAAAATAATTAAAAAGTTAATAATTTATATCAAAAAATTAAAAATTCATTTTTTTCTTTATTTTTTGCATATCTTTTAGTAAAAAATTAAAAAATTATCTTAAATATACTAATTTTTTTTATATAATATTTTTGTCAAAAAATTAAAAAAATACTAAAATAACATATTCTCAAACAAGATGTTAGAAGCATTATTTATCATGAAATTTAATCCTCTAATAAAAATTGTATGTATGATATATTGTCATAATATACATAGGGAAAAACACGGGAGCTCGAGGGGTTGCTCCCCCGAAAGCCCCGAATTGCCATTTTTGGCAAAAAAAAAAAAATGCAAGGTAAGTTAAAAAAAAAAAAAAAAACAGTTTACTGAAAATGGAAATTAGGGGGATTCGGGGGAGGCAAATTCGAGCTACCAATCGGAATTGTTATACATATTAGCCTTCCAATCATTAATGCCATGAAGAAATGAGAAGAAAGAAGTTGTTCGCACATTTTTTTTAGGGTTAGTTTGGAATGTAAGTTGATTTTTTAGTTTTAAATTTTTTGACTATTTTAGTTCCAAGTTAAAAAGTTTCGTTTGGGATTAATTTTTTGATTTTTTTGACTTTTATAAGAGAAAAAATAAAATGATTATGAATTAAATGTGATATTTTGTCTTATTGAGTTAAAAAGTCTATTCTGCCTTTTTATGACTAAAATAACTAAAAAATCAAAAAAAACTAATATACCAAATGAAGGCTTAGGGGTTGTTTGTGGTGTTCTAAATAAGTGCACTTTTTGACTTTTTGATAAAAAAAAAAAGTAGAAAAAAAATGTATGTTTTGGATAACTTTTTGATTTTTTATGAAAAAATGTGTATTAAAATATTATAACAAATAGCAAAATTACCAAATTACCCCTAAAAATAAAAATGCCTACTGACAGTGATGGTACTGTCATGCATATGGTGGGCAGCAAGATGTATAGGACCAGATTGCCTACGGTGTTATTCGGATTTGATGGTGTTGTTCGGCTCGTGGGGGCCCACCACGGGTGCCGTTTTGATAATCGGAAGTGTGATATATAGAACTCGTCAAATACTATATGTTTGTAAAAAATCACGTTGATCAGATATTGATAGCTATCTGATCGGATTAGTTTTTTTGACAACCATTACTTTGTGCACCGTCCATTTTTTTATGCAAAACTGATTTGATCATATAGTTATCGATATCCGATCTATGTGATTTTTCATAAACATATACTACTCAACGAGTTCTACACATTAAACGGTTCAGATTATCAAAATAGGACCCATGATGAGCCTCCACAAGGCCGAACAACATTATTCTATATATCATGAAAAGTGCATCCGGCTGCCTAATGTGTATCAACAGCACTACAAACAACACATCACTTCAATACACTTTTTGACTTGTACTTTTTTTTGTAAATTTATTTTTTTATATTTTTTTATAAATAATAATGTTTTTTTAAATTTTTTATAATTTTTTAACTTTTTATCTTTTATTTCATAGATGTCAAGCGAACCCTTAGCGGGTAAGCAATGCATAAAATATCATAAGTTTAAATATGTAAATTTTTTCCAAAAACTGTAATGATTCCACCTGACATGATAGGCCTTATTAGGGAAAATGTCTCGTAACTCAAATTTTGTGGCTCAAAAGTGGCTCAAATAGCCAAAACGACGTCGTTTTGGCCATTTTTGTGTTGTTCTGTACTCAAAACGACGTCGTTTTGGCCATTTGAGCCACTTTTGAGCCACAAAATTTGAGTTACGTAGCATTGTCGGCCTCACTAGTTTAAATCAATTAAAATAGGTGTATCGTTCGTACGCACATACTTAGGATGGGTTTGGCATATCCTAAATAATTTAAAAAATTAAAAAATTATTAAAAAAAATTAAAAAGTTATCATAATTTACAAAAAAGTAAAAAAATTAATTTTACATAAAAATTATTACAACTCAGTCTGACGTCCCACAGACTTTTGCTGATTTTTTTAGAAAAATTCCACAGGCAGGGTGCACAAACAATACAATGTTATTCGGCCCGTGGGGGCCCATCACGGGTCCCGTTTTGATAATCTGAACCATACAATGTATAGAACTCATTGAGTGCTATATGCCTATAAAAAATCACATTAATCGAATATCGCTAACTAGTAACTACATGATCAAATTAGTTTTGTATAAAAAAATTGATGGTGTTATAGTTAACAGTTGAAAAAAAATTAAATTGATCAGATAGCTATCGATATTCAATCAACGTGATTTTTTACAAGCATATAGTACTCGACGAGTTCTGCACATTGAACGCTTCCGATTAGTAAAATGGGACCTGTGGTGGCCCTCCATGAGCCGAATAGCACCGTCTAATGCAATGCCCCGAAAATGAGGCAATCATTTCTTATATCAAATTACCCTATCCAAACGATACGGGCCGTACTACCTACTCTCCCTAACTTTTCCTACACACTAATTTATACAATTTTTTAATACATATTTTTTAGTAAAAAGTCAAAAAGTTAACCCAAACAACTATCTTTTTTCCCTCAACTTTTTAGTCCGAAAAGTCAACAGTGCACTTATTTAGAACATCCCAAACAACCCCTTAGAAAGCGTCTGAATAAAATCAGATTAAAAAATAAGACATTATTTTAGTACAAGTCAGATAGGGAAGTGAGAACTAAACTATGCGTTATAGGTCTCAATTCTTGCTTGAATACACACTTGCACCATTATTGGTAACACGAGATAGGGGAAATAATATCAAGTGAGCGAAACTTTCTAAAAAATTAGCACACATAAAAATATCAAAAGGCATTAAATCTTCTAAGATTGTCTTATTCTCTCTTAGTGTTTGTTTGGCAATAACTTTTTTAATTAGTTTTTTGACTTTTTTAACTTGTGATTTTTTTGGTTGTTTGGTATTCTTTTTTGGTCTTTTTAGCTTTGGAATGGCAATTTTTTTTTTTTTTTTTGTCATTTTGTGATTTTTGTCCTTTTGTGATTTTTTGATTTTTTTTTTGCCATTTTGTGATTTTTTAGCCCAACTCTAAAACCAAACGACCCCTTATTATCTCTCATTCATATTCAAAACCCTAATCACCATCCATCATCTCTCTTCTATTTCTTTTTTTAAACCTTTCACTTTATCTATCACCAAATAGGATGCTAATAAGGAATTAGGAAACGACGTGTCAGGTTTAAAGTTTTTGAAAGGGTACATACAAGATTTGAAATGAGTGGGTATGGTGATGGAAGATGCCAAGAAAGTAAGAGGGTTGAGGTGACAATTGGAGAGATAAGAGACGTTAAGTTGGTTGTCACTTGTATCAAGTACAATTTTCGTTGCATCATGTACGATTTTCACTTAAATTGTGGAATAATGTTTACACTAGGCAAAGAGGTGCTTAGGTGTCAAGGGTTTGGGATAACAATGAAAAGGGTTAGAAATGGTATAGGGTGGTTATAATAACTAGGGTTTCGAAGAATGCGGGTTATAGGGTGGGGATATTAGAAGATTGGGTGGCAAGAAAGACATTGGGATGACTGTAACAACCCCTACCTGTGATTAGCCAATAATCCATGATTAAGTATGCCTAATATGTAATTAAAAATAAATTTCGAGGTAATTACATGTGTTGCATTATTTGTGTTTTTATCTGTTTATCGTAGAAATATTTATTTATGTTTGTTTTTTGTTTTGCAAATTGAAGGCCTCATCAGCATCCGATCACGAAATTGACTTGATTTATGTGTTATTTGGGATTTTTAGAATTTTATGGTAGGTTTCATTAAAATTCAATTTGGAATGAATAAATTAGAATAAAATGATCCCACTTAGTTATCTTTCACTCCAATTAACTAAGAGCCTATGGAGTCTATATAAGGCTCGTATAACCTCTAGAATACATTTTTTTGCACTCTCACTTCATCATTCCTTGAGTAGAAAACATGAAGAGAGAGAAGAGGAAGAGAAAGTGAGATCAACTAGAGAGAAAAGAGATTGCTAGAAGATTTAAGGAAAATTGGTGAAATTACTCAAGAACTCGCTAGGATTCAAATAATTGTGGATTTTAGGTAAGAATTCAATTCATGTTTTATGAGCTCAAGTTAATTTTCATGAACATTCAAGAGAGTATAAAAATTAATCCATAATTGAAGCTAAAAAAGTAGAATTGGGAAGCATATCATGCATGCATGCTCATTCCATCATAATTTGAGCTTGTTTTCAAGAAATTTCCCTCTTGCTTGTTCCTATTTTGGGCTTGTTCTAAGAATTCATCATGTCTTTGAGTTAAACACCTCATTTAATCATGTTTTGAAGTCAATAAATTACATGTATGTTATGTTTTCCACATTTCAAGTTTGAATTTGCATTATTGACTTACTCTTGGGCCTTGATTTTGCGAAATGGTTTTGAATTCATGATGTTTTCCGAGTTTACACAAGTTTCCTTGAGTTTTTGGGCCAAGAGAGCATGATTTGCAGCATTGAATATGAGTTTTGAGCGTAGAAGAGCAATCTGGAAAGTCCAAATTTTGCCTCCCCACTCGAGCGACAGAACCTGTGCTCGAGCGACCACTCTGTGTTTTGCACATCCACTCGAGCGACCAAAAGTTGGCTTGACCGTAAAATGCATGCTCCTAGAAGTTTATCATTTTTACAGAATGCTCAGCGAGGACCTCAGTCTCACACTCGAGTGATCGTAGAGCGGAGAATTCACACAACAAATACTTTTGCAAAGTTTACAGACCGCTTGAGCGACCGAAGTTGTGCTCGAGCGACCATTCACATGTTTGACCCTTCGTTCGAGCGAGGAAAGTTGCGCTCAAGCGAAGGCCCTGTTTTTAGTAAATTTTGTTAAGTGTTTCAAAGTGCATTTTTGCATCCTCATCGCATCCTAAGCATTCCTAGGCCATGATTAAGACACAATATGGGGATAAAGACTTAGAAACAAACTAAGAACAAAACAAAACACGTTAAGTACTATCCAGGTATGCGTTTCAAGTATGTATTTGTTGTGTTTATGTAGGTCACGCGCCATAAGCCCTTTGATTTGTCTGCTCAATTAGTCTGCCTCTAGAGCCATCTATGAGTAATAACTTAGTAAAGCTATGTTCAACTTAATTTGTTTTCTGCATGATAAATTAAGATCTAATTTATAAAATGTTATATTTTGTACAATGAATGATTGTCCAAGGTTCTAAAAGGTATTCGTGGCATCCTTAGCACATAGCCCTTGCCCGGGAGTAACAATACTGCGATTTATGAGCACAAGGCCCTTGCTTGGGGGTAACAATACCGTGATCTCATGGCCCTTGCCCGAGGGTAATAATACCATGGCTTAAGCATGTTATCTGTTCTCAGTACCGGAGGTTCCTCTATGAAACTAGCAAGTATGACTCTGAATGCTTTGTATTCGATCTGTTAGAGCTAATGGATGTACCATGTAAGATCAAGCATGAACTCAAATTTCGGTCTATGATTTGAACAAGAATATGAAAAGAATCTGTTTCTGATATGAAGTCTATTTTCTTAATCTGATATGGGACATCATTCAGTTAAACCCTTTATTGTGTTATTATTTACTAGGCTTCCATTTACTCTATTATTTATGTATGTAGATGACCAGAAGCGTGATTAGGGTCAAAGTTGATAACCTAGAGCTTGTGTTTTGTCAGTCAGCCCTTGTGTCTCCTAAAGAGGTTTCCATTGATAGAAGTCCAGTTTGTGACCCATGTAAAAAATGTTCTTGTTTTGTTTTTGTCTATCTGTACATAAGGCTAAGTTCCTTATGACATTATCTATATGGTGATGCATGACATATGGAAGTCTGACATTATATATATATATATATAAGTTTTAAATTTTCTGTCACATGTATGTCTACATGGTTTTATGGACATCGTATTTTGTATACTTGCTTCCACAGTGCCTTATATTTTGGTGATTTGTTCAGAGGCCAGTAATCCAAGGATTATTGGCCGATTACGATACTAAACCTATAAGAGTGGGCTTGGGTCGTGACAATGACCATGTGAAGTAATAGCAGTGGAAAATGCAAGAGTTTAAGGGATTTTAAAATAAAATTCAAAAGCGTGCACTCATTTGTGTAGGTGTGACTTCGATACAAACTAGTTCAGATTTAATGTGGACCATCTAAACATTTGCATACTTGATCAATGGTTGTACTTGTAACCTGATTGTTCAAACATAATCGCTACGTAATTATTATCAATTGATTGTCTGTCCGGCAATTGGATTTGCTTGTTTGCCACTTGGATGCCATGCAAGCCATACGTGTCACCCTCTTGTTGACGTGGAAAAGAAAAATGGTAACTCAATGTGTCTTGCTACGATGTGTACACCATCAAAGTGCCTTACAACCCATTATTCACACCATGTGTGGCATGTACGTATGAGGATTATGCTGCATGTACATGTACAGTAACATCCTTCTCTACAATTCCATATGACAAAGAATATTCATGTGGCAACTTTTCTCTCTTTTCAATGTAGAATAAGTTTCCAAATTTGTTTCAAGTTTCTGCATTTGTTTTGTGGTATAAATTTAAGGACTAATAATAATTTGTCCATTGTTATAGTTGTTACAACCCGTTAACCAATTATTTGAATAATTTTAGTTGATAAATTCTATACAATGTTTGTTATGACCCGAACTCCGCCTTGTAAGGGTCGATGAAGTGACCAGCCAGTAATTTGCAATTACTAAAGGCCTTCCTGTACAAACCAAAATAATTGGGGCTAGTATAAGCAATATACAAAAATACCAATGGTCCAATGAGCTGTGCATCTATATGAACAAACATGTACGATATAAACGTTAATTTACCCACATAACGATACATAACTTATAACATAATATCTTATACAAAACATATACACATGTTGAAAGTGAATATCATGATCAAAAGCTTGACAACGGCCTTCCAGGCCTAGCCCCAACTTAAAGGCACTCAAAATAACTTGGTAGGCTTCAAAACGGTAGGTTGGCTAAAGACTCCTTCTAGACTTGTCCTCCAGAACGCTCACTTATACATATATAGAAAAACAGTGAGTTAAAGCCCAGTGAATAACATTAAAGTAAAGAGATTAGTGAACGAATTCCACATCATATAATAGATAGAAAACCAATCATACACATTTATCATATCAGAACATATACTGGTACATCCCAAGGAACATTACATGACGTCTTCTAACCAGAGTAATCGGTTCCAGATACTAATTAAATACATATCACCACAATGAAGTGGCTAACGAGATCTCGTAATCACATGTATGTCATGGAATGAAGTGGTTAACGAGATCTCGTAATCACATGTATGTCATGGACCCGCACTAACATGTCGTCCCCCATGACTTGGGACTATCCTTGGATGCCATACTAGATTTGCAAACCAAATATTTGTTCACAGAATCTAAATCACATTTCAGAAACATATTATATCATATAGCATTTCGTATAACATTTCATGTATAGTGCATATCGATATATCTTTACAGTAATATTACTTACAATGGGCTCTCTATAGCTGTTGGTCGATCCTGACTCACGACCTACAATGACAAAGCACATAACACAACACATGTTTTATCATTACCTATTCAACTTGCACATGTTACTCATGTTATGCAAATGCATATGAAACACGTGCGAAAACCATGTAAATGGAGGTCTGGAAGTCAAGAAAATAGATAGAAAAACAAATTGCATTGGCCCTGTTGGCCGCATGTGCGGTGGCCTTGGCCGCACGAGCGGTGATTTTAGAATGCTATTTTAGGCAAAAGAGGTCCGTCCACTCGAGCGATGGCCTAGGCCGCTCGAGCAACCTGGGTGTAAAACCAATCCCAAAATCTGCTTTTGCCTTGAAACCCTCCCTTTTCAAATCCAACTTCAATTTATACAAATTAAGGCTCAAAAACCCTTTAAAAACATGTCACATTTAGTATGTCTAACTTCACATACAAATCATATATGCAAAACAAAACTCAATTTGTACTTAAAAAGAAACAAAAGCTTGACAATATGCATTTGAGGGTTCCAAGCTTAACTTTCATGAAAATTCTTGTCAAAACTTAAGAGCTATGCATGAAAAACAAGTTGCTACACATTACTTTATGAGTTGATGCTGTGTATGCAAAGATTAAACATCTTCTTAGCAAAATACATGCAAAGCTTCTATATAATCCATAAATCCAACTCTATATCACACGATCTTCAAGATTTAAGAGTTAGATTCTTACCAATAACACTTGTTCTTGCTTAATCTAGACAAATCCAAGCCAAATCTTGAGTTTCCCCTTTCTCTTCTTCCTTTCTTATCTTCTTTTTGTTTCCTATCAAACTCTCTAGAGTTTTCTATCCCTCTCGCTCTTAGAGTTTAGTCTGAGCTCCATATATCACACACACACACACATATATGTATGTGTAACTAAACTAATAAGGAGTGCCCAAACACTACTTAGTGAATCAGACGGAATCAATTTTCAATTAAACTCCCCAAATGGTTTCAAATATTCTGATTAGTCTATCCATATGCTCAATTTCGGTTTCTAAACCAATTAAGGTCGTCAATTTCAGTTCCAAAGTCGTAGCCCCAACAGATATTTTCCCAATTCAGACAAATATTTCCAAATTAAATCATATTGATTCATAATTACATAACGATCATCGTAACACGCATTTTGGGCCCATTACAATGCTTGTTTCTTTTTCTTTTTTTTTCTCTCTCTTTATTTTTAAGATCAAAATTGACTATTTTTATTAAATTTATTGGTTTCAAATGGAAGTTTTAAATTGTTGGGGAATTTTCAAAAACAAATTTGAAAATGATGCAATGCACACTGGTTCAGGCTTAATCTGTACTGTTAGATTACGCGCCAACTCGCTCCATAGCTGTCATTGCACCCCTAATCCGTTCGAACATAACCACCAAGCAGTTACTAATTGTTGATTGTATGGCCAACCATTTGGATATGTTAGTCACCTGGATGCCTGGTAATATGTATGCGTCATTAATATAAATTAATAGTTCAAAGTGATAAAGTATAGTATTTTTAAGGATATTGCTCTTTACCTCTACTTTTTTTTCTTAGAATCCTCACCTCCTCCAATTTTTTAAATTTCAATTTTGTCTAAATATAAAATTTCACTTTTATCCTCATCCCTAATCTTCTAAACCTATTTTCCCAAATCCTAACCTTAACCTTTCTCAACTCTAGCTACCAGCTCCACCTGCCGCTGGCAGGACCAATGCATTCAAGGTTAGCCTATATTCACCAAATCCCGATCAAATATGGAGTATCATTTTTCAACAATTTGATTAATGAACAAAGCAGAGAATTCCAATTGAATTGAAATCAAATATATGAATGCGAAAGGATTTGAACCTGAAGATCAGATTTATCAATTCGATTGGCATGAATTGGACTGGAATCAAACAAGCCATAAGGGTACAAGAAAGCGAAGATGCATCTGATAGCAACTCCGATCACAATGACCACCGCAAGTCTCGGTCCACAAAGCAAGTACTCGATGTTTCTCATCAGTTGACCTTCTCTGTGAACAACCATGGCTTCTCTCTCCGATGCAACCCAAAGATTGCCAGCGGAGTAGAGGGGCAAGGCAAGTGGGACTGCTGACGGTGAGGACTGTTGGCGAGTGGAAAGTTGACAGAAGAAAAGTTGGGGTCCCAAAGAAAAGAGATATAGTTGGAATTAAGGTGGGGATTCAAAGAGCAAATAGAGGGAGCTCATTTAGTTGGTGGAGATTCAAAGAAGTGAAGGGCTAAACTAAACAGATAAGGGTAAATAGCAATACTCTTTTTTAATTGAAAGAGGTGGAGTGATATTGTGAAGTTTGTTTTTTTAGATGGTGTGATATTGTGATAGTTCAAGAGGATAAAATATAATTTAATATTTTTTTTTAATATGAGATAAAATTTGAAATTTGGTTCAAGTTTTTCAAAGGTAAATGTTTTGAAAAACACTCAAAATCTTTTGAATTTCGTTTTTGAAATTCCCCAATGATTTAAAAAATTCATTTCAAACCATTAAATTAACAAACAAAAAAAAAAAAAAACAAAAACGAAAAGAAGTAGTCACTTTTGATCTTGAAAGTAGAGAGATACAAATGAAGGAGCATCATATTTTACTATGAACTAAAATTAATCAAGCTACCAAAAAAAAAAAAAAACCTACACTTTAACCTTTTATATTTAATCATTTTTTCACTTTATCATTAAAAAAAAAAATTTCACTTTAACTCTTCATATTTTAATTTTTTTTCAATTTACTCTAAAAACTAACTTATGTACAAAATTATACCAAAAAAATTTCAATTTTCTTCACATTATATAATAACTCTCACTTTTGATATAAATTTAAATTTTAATATAATAATATATTTTTATGTCATATTGTATTTAACGTAACATTTTTTTGTTTAATTTTATATATAAGATAGTTTTCAAAATAAATTGAAAAAAAATTTAAAAACATAAAATGTAATTTACCCCAAAAAAATGTTCAAATAATTAGGCTAATGACAAACAAATCATCTTAGTCTTCAAATGTATGAGGAAAGAAAAAAAAATGATAAAAAACACACAAAGAATAAAAAGATCTTATTAACAAGTATTCTTAGTGTACAAATAAAAGACAAAAGAATTAAAAAATATAAAACACTTGTTATTAAATTTAATAGAATTTTTTTAAAATTAATACATTTTAAAACATTTTTATATATTTTTAAAATATTTTTTTACATATTTTTTAACATTAAACCATTCCTTGGAATTGAAAACCTTTGAAACAACAAAATAGTAATCCCATAATAGCTCTCTCTCATCGCCGGCGGGGGCGGGGGGGGGGGAATTATTGATAGGCCCTAAGACGATAGGTGACTATGCCTTACACCAATTATAATTCGTTATATTTTTTTATATTTTTTAATTACTTAATATAAATTCATGAATCTACTATTTTTACCCATCATAATATCACGATGAATAATTTTTTCTGGTCTAAACTAACAACATTATTTCTTGTCATTTATAGTTACATAAATAAACAAAAAATAATTACTTGATTATAAACCTCACATAATCATGTCTAAAGCTAATTAAAGACTCTTATGCTCTATCATATTCTTTCATTACTGAATATACAAAATTATAAATCGCATCTTATCCACTAACGTACCGCTACCATACCACCAACCAATAACTTCTCTAATAAACACCACATTTCACACGCACACACACACTCTCTCTCCTTCTCTCTCTCTATCATTAATGGCATCGTCAGCTCCGAATCTTCCTTAGATCAACCTCATCGAGACAAAGTCAAACAACTCTCAAACATCTAAATTACCCACCCAAAAAAAAAACACCCATTTTTATTAAATTTTTACTCTCTCTCTCTCTCTCTCTCTCTATGGATTCTGATTTCTGGACCTCTCGGCTCGCCGCTGCCAAGCGGCAATTCAATTTGCAGCACCACCATCATCACAGCTCCCAACTGGGTTCGTTTTATTTTTCAGATTTTGATTTTGATTTTGATTTGGTTTTTTTTTTTTTTTTTTTTTTCTTTTTAAAAACAATTTGTTGTTTTCTAAGTTTTTTGTGTTTTTTCAGATCGGTTGAACATCGACGATTTAGAGGTTGAGGATGAGGTCAGACCCGAATTCCCATGTCCTTACTGTTACGAGGACTATGATATTGTGTCTCTGTGCTCTCATCTCGAAGATGAGCACTCTTGCGAGTCCAAAGTCGCCGTGAGTTTCTCTTTAGATTGATATATATATATATATATATATGTATAAGCACACACATCTATCTATATCTCTGTTCTTGTATTAATTCATCATTTGATTTTGTATCACTTTATCATGTGTTTTTCTATTTTGGGTTATGTTTTCATTTGCAATTTTGTTGAAAAATGGTTCTTTTTTTTTTTTTTTTTTTTCTATTTTCAGAGGGTCTGCAAATTAAATCTTTCTGTTGTTCGATCATTGTATTGGTTTTTTCACTCTTAATTGCATACTGGGTATAGTTTATCTATTATTAAAATAAAAATGGAAACTTTGGTTTGTTGGGTATGTTGAGAGGTCACCATCATGGTGTTTGGTTGGTCATGTATTTGGAAATAAGTCATCACATGAGCCTTGCAAATAAAATTTAATGAATGCAATCAGCTTATGGTAATTTGTCTAAGGACAGGAGAAGCTCAGGTTCTGATGATGGTGGCTACGATTTTTGTCATAGGGAACGATCTTACACACACTACAATATATATGTTGAGATAAATGAACATATAAGATAAATATTCTTTTAGTTTTTTTATTTTAATTTTACCTTTTTTTGGTGGGGAGGGGGTTTGTGATGTTTGGGGTTGCATTTCGTATTCCCTTCCTGCCCTTGCATTTAGAAAAATCATTTTCTGGAACGTTGGCCCCGACTCTGAGGTGGCCGGAGTCGAGTCTTGTGGGAAGATTGTAGGCACTGAGATCAGAAGAGATCAACAAGGTGGAGGGAGAGAGAGCACATGAACTTGCTGGAGGAGGGCTGATAGCTTGTAGCTTGTAGCCGATAGGGGTGGGCGCGGGTCGGTTGCGGCCACGAAACTTCCAATCCATCATCCGTCCGCCAGATTAGCGGATTAAAGAAAATCAATCCGCATCCGTTCGCCAATCCGGCGGATGTGGATTGAGCGGATTGGCGGTTTGGCGGATGGATGCGAATCAGTTTGGCGGTTTAAAATTTTATAAATTTTCAACATAATTCAACTTGTGCACTTCCTCAAAAAAAAAGAAAAAAAGAAAAAGAAAGTATTATAGTCAATGACTTAAAAAAATATTACAATCACTATATGCCTTATCTAAAGAAAGAAAGTTTGAAACTTTAGAATATCACAATCACTGCATGCCTCATCCACATATTACAATCACAGCATGATTCATCCACATAAAGTATTACAATCTGTGATTATTAAAATATAATAACAATTCAAACCACCAAAACCATGAACAAAGAAGTAGTAGAGATTGTATATCTCTATATTGTTACATCTACATATGTTTTTGAAAACAAAAACCAACCAGCATATATCATATTTTCTATTTATTATTTTTAGAGCTAGATTTAAAAACAAAAAAATATAGATAAATAATATGTTTATTTTTTTCAATTCAAAAAATATATTCAAGTTGAAAACTTTTTTTCAATAGAATATTTAAACTCTTTTTCAATTAAAAACACAAACATAATATTTAAACAAATTGAAAATATAAAATCTTATAAATTACTAAGGGTGCTCGCGATTTGGCGGTTTGGCAGTTCGGTTGCGGCCAAAGAAATCTCAAATCCGCCATCCGTCCGCCAAATTGGCGGATTAGAGAAAATCAATCTGCAACTGTCCGCTCGTCATCACGCATCCGTCCAAAATGTGGCGGATCGGTTCGGTTCGGTCAGTTTTGGCGGATCGGTATATCCGTTGCTCACCCCTAGTAGCCGATGAAGCACGAATACGGACACATGACACGACACAAACACACGGACGCGCAAATTTTTAAAAAATAAGAGACACGACACGTTGGGGACACGTTCAATATATATAATTAAATTTATTTATTATATGTCATAAAATTATAAAAAAAATTAGTTCTTATAATAAAATCAACAAAACAAATTTGTTCTTATAAACTAATCAACAAAAAAAGTAAAAAAAGAAAATAAATAAAAAAAAGTAAAAAAAGAATATAAATAAATAAGAGAGAGCCAGAGAGAGAGAAAAGCCCAAAAAAAAAAAAATTGAAGAACAAAAAAAAAAATAATAAGAATAGAGAGAGAGAGAGAGAGAACAAAAATAAAAAATAATAAGAATAGAGAGAGAGAGGGGGGGTTAGAATCAGCATAAAAAGAAAAAAAGAAAAAGAAAAGTCGAGGAGAGGACAAAACAGAAGAGAGAGAGAGAGAGCCAATGTTTTGAAAACCGGACCAGACCGGATTTGCTGGTTCGATCGGTTGAACCGTCGACCGGTCCATGATCCGGTTCGGATATATCTTCTAACCCGATCTCTCTTGAAAACCGACCATTTTAAGCAAAACCGGTGGGAACCGCAGTTAAACCGGTCAACCCGGTCCGAGTTGAAGCGAACCGGACCAGACCGGTTTGCTATATTTGGTCCAATATTGAAAAAGTTGATGCTAGAGGGACTTGAACCCAAACCTCAAGCTCCAAAAAATATGAATTTCCACTCTGCCACCATGGTTCCTTATTAATATTAAGGACATGTATAATATTAATAGTATTCAAATTAATTTGCCTCAAACACATGTATAATTAATATTTTTACAAATAATATTAATATAAATATATATATATAAACATATATGTTTGATGAATGTATATATTTAATTATAAAAATATTTTATTTATTTTTAAATCATAAAAATATTTATAAAATAATTATGACATCGTGGTTCGATTCCGGTTTAACCCGACGGTTGAACCAGTGACCCATCCACCCGATCTCTTTTCCGGTTTACTCACCGGTTCGGTTTTTAAAACATTGGAGAGAGCGAGAGAGAGAGAGAGAGCGAAGAAGAAAAAGAAAAAGATCGAACGAAGAAGAAGAAGAAGAAGAAGAAGAGAATCGAGTAACATACCTTTGATAAAAGCAAGAGCAGCGAGCATCAGCCAACGACGACTAACCAGCAACGAGCCTATCTCTCGGTCTCTCCTCTTCTCTCTGTTCGACATCTAGGTTAGCAATTGATTTCATTGGTTTCATTTTTATTTTTTACAAATTGACCCCGTCTTGAAGTTTTGGAAATTATGTTTTTCATCCCGCGGTGTCTTGAATGTGTCTACCTACAAAAAAAGAGGGGGGGGGGGGGGGGACACTTTCTGTAGCATTTCGGTGTCAATCGCGTGTCTGTGTCCAATACATGACCGACACTGATACACGGCCCTCGAAGAGGTGTCCGTGCTTCATAGCTTGTAGCTTGTATTGTCTTGCATCTATGGAGAACCCCTTATATGGAGGAGTTGAACTATTGTTCCATGTTGGAGGACAAATGACTTAACTGCTGGTTCGACAATCCAAATGTTTTCCAACTATCCATTGTACCATGATCACACTTCAGAGGTCATATCATAGGATTGCAATGGGTGTATATAGGTATGTCAGTCCTTTGGCTCGGTCGTTGTGTCATGGTTTTGCAAAGGTAGGTAGATATGACGCATAAGGAGTTAATGCCTTAGTCATAGTCTCCCTCCCTCTAAGGTGGGTCAAAGTGGAGTCATCTAGAGGGGAGTAGGATAACCTTGACGATCCCTCAACTCAAGCCTCCAAGTCAATTAACTTTAGTGATCCCGAGCGGGGTTCAATATGAAGGGGAATAGAGGTCACTTGGTTGGTTTGTTAGGCCGATCTAGGGTGACATCAAGCAAAATCATGGGAGGGGAGGGTATAGTCGACCAAAGAATGAGTGTCTTTGTACTCTTTGACTGACATAGTAAATTATTTTTCTCCTCTTTTGTCCATTAACGCAAGTAGGTTTGTGCTGAACCACGTAAAATCTGTATTTTTTTCTTTGATGTGTGCATGTGAGTGTGCTTCCGTCGCATGCAGGGCTTTGAAAAGCCCACCAAGTGGTATAAGAGCTTTGGGACTGAACCCAACCGTATTTGTTACTTTAGGGAGGTCCTACTGCATTAGTTTGTCATGTTGTGGTGCGTCGGAGAATTATCAGTTGGAGGTTATTATGCAGACAATTCCATCTGTTATGCTGTTGCGATCTTGATTATTAGATGTGATTGTGAGAAATAACCACACGAAATCACTAGTCTATAGCGTGCTTGGGGGATTAACTTTCAGATTTGCACAGCTCTGTGAAGACAATTACTACAGAGAGGGATCATACATGAACTATGGAAACAATTTTGTATGGTTACAATTGATACTAGTATGATGGTTCACGCAAGTGGCTTAAGAAAAGGTAATCTGATCTCCCAACAAACATTGAATCAATTCTCTTTGTTAATTTATGATCATGTCCGTTGATGGATGTGCCCAAACCATTTCTTGCTACAGTGGGAAATGGTTGGATAGGTGATTGAGGTGAGAACTTGAAAAACTAAGGTAGCGTTTGGTTGTGTTTTGTAAATGTGATTTGAGAGTATGAGTTGTATTTTGAGTTTGTGTGTTGTGGAATTATGATTTGAGTGTAGAAAATTTGTTTGGTAAAGAGTTTTGAAAATAGTTTTGATTTGAGTGGGGAATTGTTGATGTAACATTTGATATGTGATACAAAAATTTACAACTCATAACTAAACATACAACTCAAAATTATTTTAAAGCACATAAAATTTTTTAAAAATTTCAGAAAATGTTTATTTCGATTATATAAATCAATTGAAAAAAAAAAAAAAATTCACTGTTTTCGACAGCCGGCCGGTCAACCGATCGGATGACCGGCCGAACGTCCCGTTCCCTCAAACGTGCCCTCTGTTGTGACAGAATGTTTTGACATAATAGACAGCTTCCGACAGAGTTTTGGAAAATACCAAACATCATGCTCAAACTCAAGCGTTGAAAACTAGTTTGAGATCACAAACAAACAGAGCCTAATATTTGGGTTTTGGTAGTGGTGGGACATCTCCAACCAGATATAACCAATCAATTTTACTACACTTTTTCAAGTTACAACTGCAGTAGTCTTGAGATAATGGTTCTAGTAATGGTTCTAGTATCTAAGCATGGGAGTCTTTGCAGCTTGCCGTTTTGCCAATGAAGCTCTCTATTCACTGTGCATAGTTTGGACTCGCAAATTGTTCCTGTGAGGTTTGTGTTTAATTATAGGATCTGGGACATGTAACATTTCTTAGCTTTCACTTTCTTCATGAGAATGATTTAATTGCCTGAAAAACTTCTCTCAGTTCATACTCCTTGAACACGCTGATGGTGAAACCTGCTACCATCTCTTATTAGTGGTATGTGTTATCTTCCCACATCTTTGAAAGGCAACAATTCTCAACTTAACCTGGCTCTTCCCTTCTGGCTTCCCAAGTTTACTTTTATCCTTTTGATGCTTGCAATCATGTCATCTTCTAAAAAAACTGGTAAGCACAGGCATGTGAATGAAAATGTTTGAGGCACTTGGTCTCTTGAAAGCCCCAAAGAAAACTTCATATATTTTGTAGACAAATTTAAATAGTCCTGCTTTTCTTCCTGATGTGTGAAAGTGAAATATTGACTGAGATGGTCCATGCTGTATATTGTTCATCAATCCCTCTGAAAAAAATAAAAATGACACCAGACAGAAGTGAACATCTTGATTGTTCTTGGAGGTTTATTTTATTTATAATTCTTACCTCTAGGAGTGATTGATGATAGTGTTTTTCAATCAATATCTGGTCACAAGAAACTCACACTGCTTTCACTGTTTCCTTTCAGGTTTGTCCCATATGCTCCATAAAAGTTGTGAGCGACATGTTAAGTCATATCACTCTGCAACATGGACATTTATTCAAGATATCCTTTGAAATGTTTTATCGTGTGCTTATTTTCTCCTTAGCATTAAACAGCATTCATAATTGCTGTATGGTTAACCTTAGAACCATGTTCGGTACCAATTGAGGTTTTCTTTAACTGAATATTACTTGCAGAGACGTCGCAGATTACGTAGAGTTGCGATTCCCAACAGTCAGGCACTCTCTCTCTTGGGAAGGGATCTTCGTGAGGCGCATCTGCAGGTTCTTTTAGGAGGCAGTGGATATCGATCGAGCAATGCAAATTCATCTAATGCAGTTACTGATCCATTCCTTTCCTCTCTTATTTTGAATTTCCCTTCATCTGAATCAGAAGACATTTCAAAATCCGTGTTATCCAGTGCTGATGACAGTTCTGTTAAGAGTGTGACATCATCGCATATATGGAAAGCAAGGTAGTGGATTATATCATTTTCTATGATAAGAGAGAACCTTCAATTTTTAAGCACTCTATCTACTCATTGTTTGTTTAATATCCATTATTTTAGGGCTGCTTGGTAACATCTTTATTTTCTAATTTCCATTTTTGTTTTTAAAAAAATAAAAAATAGAAACAAAAATATGTTTGGTAATTTTTTTCATTGATAAAAAATGGAACAATTTTCAATTTTTTTGTCAGAAAATGATTGTAAAAAACAAGTTTTCATTCCCTCCCCCATTGCCCTCCGGCAACCCTGCTGCCTATTCTCCCCTTCCCCTCTAGAAACCACTTTCTGGCCACTCCCCCACAATCACCAAACATGTTTTTTTTTTTTTTTTGAAAACATATGTACCAAACATGCTATTTGTTATTGCCTTTTGCAAAAATAAACGATAACATATTTTTTGTTTTCTGTGAACAAAAAAATGAAACGGGTAGATTGTGATTCTTGACCACCTTCATTGCTATCCAAATATGGTTTGATATTTAAATTTTAAGCTAAATATAGGGTTTTGATAATTTTTTAGGAGAAATTGGAATCATCAAATTACAGATTAATAGGCCTATCCTCTCAGCTATTGTTCCAAAGATAATTTACGTGTGACTTTTACAAGTTTTAGGAAACATGTGGCTTTGTTTATAGGCTATTGGCAGTCTCCCTAGTCCAGCCTCGGGCATTTTTAGTTTTAGGAAAATGTATTGTTCTTACTCAAAAATTCACTTGTTCTGCATGTTGTTTTAGTGCTTTTAAATCATGTTAGACATTCTGCTTCTTAAATGTATCTTCTCCAAGCAAGTTTAGGTAGAACCGTTGCTGTGATGCACCTAGAGACACATACTGCTCAATAAGTTCTCGAGAGATTGAATTTTCTAATTTTCTACTTGTTGATATACCTATTTTCTCATATTTGATTCACCTAAGCTGATGTAGACATTGCTCTTTTTAAGTCCTTATTTGAACATCTCTCTCTTTACTTTGCAGTTTCGATCCATCATTGAGTTATGAAGAGCGGGAAAAAAGGAAGAGACAGGCTGCCGAAAGAGCTGTTTTTCTCCAGGATCTGCTAGTCTCAACTCTGTTAGACGACTAGTGAAGCAGCAGTAAGTTGATGATATAGAATAGCGATAAAATTGAGTAATTAAGTGATCATGATTAGGGGCAATTTGGGTATGCTTTCACATTGTTCAACAACAACCCAACGTCTACCCTGATCAAATGTTTTATTGAAGCAGGATTAGTGGGTGCTTAATCATAAAAATTTCTTTTCTTTTCTTTTCTTTTCTTTTCTTCTTTTAATGTCCTCTCCTCTTCAAGAAAAGATGATTTTGTTTATGGAAAAATTTACTCGTTGTTGTTTATATTCCAAGCCATACTTTCAAATCAAATATCAGCAAACAAGGAATGGATTCTCATACTCTGCCTCGTTGCCACAAAGAACAAGAGAAAATTTGGAATCCTACATTTTTAGTGGCTCTTGAGGCCTTTTTTGGTTCATTGGTTTGTGTGGGGGTTTGAAAAGGGAAAAGGCATGTGAAATGTGTTTATATTTTATTCACATTTTATCTATATTTTTTTTTATTTTATTTTCAAATTCCTCCTTAAATCTATATAAACAAAACACAGCATAACTAAATAATTGTTGTGATTTGGGAATAGAAATGCTTCTTGCTTGGGTCGTAACAATTCATACCGCCCAATTGTGATTTTTTGGGCATTGTTTGATAGCAATGTCAGTTTTTATTTTATTTTTTTTACCCTTTATAATAAAAAATGAGAAACAAATTTTTTTTTTTTTTTTTGGGTTTAAAACCCAAAAACAAGAAACTTTTATGGTGTACATAAATTTTAAAAGCAAAAATGAAGAAACATGTTTAATGAATTGTTGAACGTGGTGAAGGGAGGGTGGCTAGCGACGGAGGTAGCAAGAATTGGCCGTCAGAGTTGCTGGTAGGAGGTCACGTGCAGTGATCGTTCAATGCTGAAGCCTACTGGAAGGTGGCCGAAGCTTGTTGGAGGGACAACAATCGATGGTTGGTGGTGGCTGGTAGCACTATCAGGTGGTGGGAGAGGGAGGAAGTGAAAACTTGTTTTTGCAAACAAGTGAAAACATCTTCAGTTCAATCATAAATTTAAAATTAATTTTATTTTCTTTGAAAACAAAAACAATTACTGTAATAAATTAAGGTTTTAGGGTCTGTTTGTTTTCAGAGTTAGGTTGGATAGAATTGTTAGTGCGGGACTGTTAGTGAAGGGACTATTAGTGTGAGAATTGTCAGTGAGGAGACTAAGATATATTATATTTGTTTGTGATATATTTTAGTGTGAGGATTAATTATATGAAATATCATAAATATCTTTAGGTGGTTTTGATATATTTTAATATTAAAAAATTATATTTTATAAAAAAAAATTGTACTATATTATTTTAATGTATATATAATGACGTAATACCAAAAAAAAAAAGAAAAAGGGCGCGCACACACACACACACACACAAATACACAACACACAACATGAGCAAAATAGTTTTTTGGGTTAATTCCACTAATAATCCCTATAATTTGGAACTTGTGTTCACTTTGGTCCTTGACTTTTCAATTGTGACATATTTGACCCTGAATTTTGAATTTTGTTTCAAATAAGAACTATTGAAAATATTAATAGATTTTTCAAGGGTAAAATCGTCAATTTGATAAAATATAAACTAATTTGACAAAAATAAATGTCAAAAAAATATTTTTAATTTTTTTAAAATTATTTTTATCCACCAATGATAAAATTATGTAAAATTAATAAAAATTACAAGATTAATTTTTTTAAATTAATTTTACATGATCATCATCCAAACACATAATAAAAATTAATTTGGTAAAAAAATAAAAATAAATGTCTAAAAGATTTATCAATTTTACATAATTTTATTTTTAGTAGGTAGAAATAATTTTAAAAAATTCAAAAATATTTGTTTGACATTTATTTTTGTTAAATTAGTTTATATTTTATCAAATTGACAATTTTACCCTTGAAAAATCTAATTATATATTCAATTGTCCTTATTTGGAACAAGATTCAAAATTCAGGGTTAAATGCGTCACAATTGAAAAGTCAGGGACCCAAGTGACACAAGCCCCAAACTATGGGGACTACTTGTGTAATTTGCCCTAATTTTTTTGCAAGCTAATCTCCTCATTAGTTTGAAACCCAACCCTTTAAAGTCTTTGATAATCCCCTCCTCCAAGTCATATCATAATCCTAAGAGCATTCACAATGGGTATGTTAGTGTTAGTGGTCAAATTTTGCCAGCTAAAAACACTGTTTTGTGCTGCAATGGAGCTGCTAACTTGTGTGTTAGTGTCAGCCATTAGCGTTGTGTGTTAACCATGACTAGCGTTTTAACCAGCGAGAGAGAGAGAGAGAGAGGGGGGTGTTGGGTTTGTTGCAAACCCAAAAAATATAATATTATTTTTCAATAACAATAAAAAAAATAGCATTAAAAAAATAAATAAAAAACACATTAAACATTTATGTTAAAAAAACAATGCCCAACAAGTTTTTTTAAAAAAATAGTTAACCGATTGACCAGTCAGTTGTTCGGCCAGATGTCCCGACGAACGACCCAATCCGTTGTGGTGCCCATTTATATATATATATATATATATATTTTAACACACACATTAACACATCCATTGTACTACCACTCACTCTTTAAAATTAATAAATTCTTAACACACATTTTTGTATCCTACTTTTATCACTTTTTGTCATATAACGCATATTAACAAACAATTTTAATCATCCCATTGTGGATGCTCTAAGAGACTATGGCCCCGTTTGGTGTAGCTGTTAAAACAGTTTATAGATTATAGCTTAACAAATTATAGATTATGATTTTAATCAGAAGTTGTTAATCTGTTTGGTGTAGCTGTTGGATTATAGATTTAAGTTGCTGAGTAGTGTTTGTTAAATAAGCTGTGAAATAGCTTTTTCAATTAATTTTTATTTTTTATTTGTCTACATTTCTCATAAAAAATAACAATAATAATCTATAGTCCATTTGAGTCTTTTTCTATTTTTAAAAAAATAAAAAATAAAAAAATTTAAGAGTATAACCATAAATTAACATGTCCACAAATGTGTGATAATCAAGTAAGGGGTGAGCGAACTTCTCGAGAATCACTTTTTGAGTTAAAATAAATCATTAGAATCGTTTGTTTGAAATAAGTTTAACCAAACAGTCCAAAATAACTTTTTTAAAGCTAAAAGCCATAAGCTGGCTCTGAAAAGCTGAAACAAACACCCCCTATGAATCCCCTTCTCTAATTTGGAAACAAACACTATTAGGTCACATTTGTTTGGCGAATTAAGTTGGATGAGATTGTTAGTGAGAAGATGATTAGTGAAGAGATTGTTAATGAGAAGATTAAGTAAAAGTGTGTTTGTTTTGATGATAGTGGGAGATTGTTAGTAATGGAATTGTTAAATTATTTTTATATAGAATAAATAAATAAAATATTTCTATATTAAAAAAAAAAACCTAAAACAAATAGGTGCACTTAGTAAAAAAAATTAAAATTTTTATATAAAATAGATTTAATCCGCTTACTATTTTTCTAATTCCACCCAAAACCCAACCAAGCTAATCCCTCTATTGAGGGGGATTACTAAGCCCCTCGGACTACCAATCTCCCCTCCCAAATTATCACCAAACATGTTATGGGTGGGACCCATAGTCATAGCAATCCAATCCCCCCTCCCACGCCAATATACAAACATTGGTCCCATATCTATCTTAATAGTTAATACCATTCCCTCCTCTATCACCCAAAACAAACTGGCTTAGAGACAAAACTTTTATGATATAAAACATTTTTGTTAACAAAAATATCATTATTGTATTTATGGTAATGAATTACTGTTATTTAGGGACAAAAATTGTCTAAAAATAAACCTCTTATGACCAAATTATTATTTTTAGAAAAATGTATTTATTAACAACATTTTGTAATTTTTTTTTAACTTTTTGGAATGATCTTTTAGTGACTATTCTCGTAACAACATGAATTGGCTCCCAAATATTTTTTGCAATGAAATTCACTTGTGAGAACAAAAAAGCTTGATTTTTAAAACTCTTATTTATTGTAGTGAATGTATTAAATGTTACACAATGAGAAAAAATATAAAAATGAAAACGTTACCAAACAAAAAAATAAAAACAAAATCAAATATCAGAAAATAAAAACGTAACATTTTTTTTATGAAAAAGTACAAGGCTTTAATATATTGTACATCCAATAAATAAAATCTCTAAAAACGTAACATTTTTTTTATGAAAAAGTACAAGGCTTTAATATATTGCACATCCAATAAATAAAATCTCAACGCAAGGAGGGTATGAGTCTCTACATAGGGAGAAAAACAAACCTCCATGTAGCAAGGAAAAAACCTCCATGAAAGGAGGAAACCTTTACATAGAAAGATATTATTGTAGCACAAAAAACAAAAAAAATAAAATGATTTCCATCAAGCAAACAATGCCAATCACCTTCACGATTCGTTCATCGTCATAACTAATAGTTTGATACTTTAATCCCCGCCTCTACGTCACAAAATAAAATATTATGAATCTAAAGTGGTTGCCTAGTTTATAACAACGCGCTTAATAGTATTAAATCTCGGTCATGAATCAGATCTGAGATTAGATTTGAAAGCTTCCTCGCTAGCAAGCTAATAACGGAGAGGAAAAAAAAAATAGTGTTTTAGTTTCAGTTTTCTAAAAATTGAGTTTTTTATTTTTCGTATTTTTTTGTTTTTAGTGAATATTTTTAAAATTTTAAGCAATTTTTTTACTTTTTTAAATGCACCTTAAAGATTTTTTTCACAAATATTATACTTTTTAAGTGTATTTATGTTAGATGTCTCTAAATTTTTTTAAAAAAAAATTACTTAAAATATTAAAAAAATTCGTTGAAAACAAAAAATAAAAAAATAAATTTTTTTGAAAAGTATTTTATGAAAACTAAAACCCCACAAGAGCATAAATAGAGGGGAGAGGAATGTTAAAAATATCACCCTCTCCCTCTAAAGAGAAAAGAAAGAGAAAACGACTAGAGGTTCTTAAAGAAAGAAGAAATAAAATTTTAATAAGTCATTCTTAATTTATTTTTATTTTTATCTTTTAAAAAAAGAATAACGTAACGTAACGTATTGCGTTTTCATTTTATTCCTAACAAATCATAAGGCTTACTAAACACAAATTTTATCTGAACTCATTTAGGGACGGATTATTTTAATAATTTTTTAATTCTTTATAAAAAGATATGTAGAAAAGTAAAAAGAGTGGTGAGACAATTTATAATTAATTTTTAACTTGTTAACTAAAATAGTTAGTTCCCAAACGAGACCTATTCATTTGGCATGTTGGTTGTTTTAGTGATTTTTTTGACTATTTAACTATTTTATGAGATGAAAAAAGTTATATATTTGGAATGAAGTAGGCAATTGATTAATGTATAAGATATGACATTTTATCTTATTGGCTATTTTATATTTTTTTGTCTTTATTGACTATTTTAACCAAAATAAAACATCTCAAACATCACCTAAATAAGGCTTATTTTATTCTTTATTTTAGATTTTTAGTAATTGTGCCATGTTTTCATATATGATCTAATTTATATAAATTACTAACAGAATTATAATGGAAGAGGTTTGGTGTAACAAAATAATAAGTTCTTAATTTATAAGAGACAAAGTGCAAACGGCGCATAATTTAAAGGGGTTTATTATAACTTACCCTTAAATAAATTACATAATTATATAAAAAATACTTGGTTGTAGCTAACAAAATCCTCATTTTATCATGTGAATATACTTTTATAGTATGGATTCAAACTTTGAAACCAAGGAAACATAATTCAAAGCATAGAAACATATTACCCATGGAGTATATATTTAAATCAACTAGGTACCCCTACCTCAAAACTCTACTAAGGTCTCCTTTGACATGAGCCATTTTAACTAAATTAGTTAATAAAAATAAAACAGGTTAATTTAGTTAATAAGATAAAATGTCACATCTAAATCATAATTATTTCACTTTTTCTCTCACAGCTATCAAATCAACTAAAAAAAAAATTTTAATTTATTCCAAATATAATTTTTTTAGTCAAGTTAAAATAGCTAAAAACTCAAAAATTCAATCTAAAAGGAGGGCAAAAATTGAAAAACCAAACCTCAAGGAAAGAAGGTAGCCAAGTGATTTTGAAGCTTGATCTCCAGTCCCCTCCAATGGGTGCTTCAAGCTTGAATGTTGAATTTAGAAACAAAACTTTAGTGACCAAAAATCTTGATTTTCTTTTTCAAATATATACCTATATATATAAGAACTGCTTGACTATTTGAAACTCGTCTTTTCTTTTCAATTTTATGTTTACTATTTGAATCGCTTAACTATTTATTAATGGTGCCCTATATGTTGAGGGAAGGTTGTTTCATAATTACGCAAACATTCTTAGATAATTATGTAACAGGTTTTTTTGTAATTACGCGAGTATTCTTGGTCAATTATGTAACATAAATCTTTTATTTTTTAACAAATTACAAATAAACCATAAGGTTTGTTTAAAATATGAATGGCTTGTAATACTAGAAATTATAACTACTATTTGTTATAAATTTTCATTTAACACAATACTCAAGAAAGAAAAAAAAAAATTTCTCCTATGCAATAATAAATTATCAAAGTTGTTTACTGAAAATTATTCTTCATATCATTAAAAATTGTTAATTGACTTAACGATTTACTTATTAACAAAATGGTTAATTGAAAAATATTTTTCATATCATTACAAATTGTTAATTTACTTAATGATTTACTTATTAATAAAATTAGTCATTCGTTATGCGAGTATAATTTATATATTAATAAAATTAGTTATTTGTATATATATATATATATGTGTGTGTGTGTGCATTTTCTTTTACTTTTTTATTAGTTCAGTAAATTATCTTAGTATTTCTTTTTAATGGGAGAATTATCTTAATATTTGTTTTATATTTATCTGTTAAGAAAAGTCACACACCATAATTTTTTTTTATTATAAATTCTAAAGAAATGTTAAAAACTCATAAATTTATCCAAAATGATATGGTAATAGAATTGAAGTCTACGTCATTGGGTGTATAACAAATAAAAAAAAATACATATCATACCACATAATTCTATTATATATCTAATGATTTATTCTATTCAATTTCATAGAATAATAGTATTTTAATTTTTTAAAAATTATCAAAATATAAAACTGAAATATACTATAATAACGAGCCTTCTTAAACTAGTCAATATAGATAAGAACTGCTTAGCTGTTTGAAATCTCTTTTTTTCTTTTTTCTTTTTTGTTTTGCCCTTTTATTTTGAATAATTTACTACTGGCGGGTTAAATGTTGAGAGAAGGTTTTTTTCGTAATTACACAAACATTCTTGATCAATTATGTAACATGTTTTTTTTTCATAATTACGCGAATTTTCTTGGTCAATCATAAAACAAGTTTTTTCGTAATTATGCAAACATTCTTGGTCAATTATAAAGTACAAATCTTTTATTTTTTAACAAATTACAAATACACCCATAATGTTTGTTTAAAATAAGAATTGGTTCTATAATACTAGAAATTATAACTATCGTTTGTTATAAATTTTCATTTAACACAATACTCAAGAAAAAAAGGGGGAATATTTATCAATAAATCTCATCTCACAAACAAATATTCCAATTTAGTCTCAAGTTTTTTTTATTGATCTATTAAGTCCTATTAATTGAGAGTTTCTTTCCGTGTGGTCCTATTTTTTACTTTGGTAATATTTTGGTGGACAGCTATACCAATTTTATTAATGTGACAGGTATGATGTAATACTCCAATATGACAGGTATTAATATGACACTCTAACGATATGACACTCCAAAAAAATTAAAAATTCATTTGTGTACTTTTCCTAAATGTGACAACGCGATGGGTATAATGTGATACTCCAAAACTTTTACTCCAAAAAAATAAAAATTTCCTAGTGTACTTTTTCCAAACGTGACAACGTGGCAAGTATGATATGACATTCAAAAAAAAAAAAACTCCCTAGTATACTGTTTCCTAATGTGACAACGTGGTGGGTATGATGTAACATTCTACAAAAAATTAAAACCTCCTTAGTGTACATTTTCTAAACGTGACATATGACACTCTAACGTAGCAGATATGATGTGACACTCTAAAAAAATTAAAAACTCTTTAATATGCTTTTTCTAAATGTGACACTCTAACGTGGCGGATATAATGTGATGCTAAAAAAACTCTTTAGTTTATTTTTTTCAAATGTGACACTCTAATACGGCGGGCAAATGAGTCATTACACATCTAAAAGAACTAAATGGATCACAAGAAAAAAAATATGAAACTATATAGATTACAAGTCCAAAATATGGGAATTATTGGTCAATCTCTCTACAAAAAAAAAAAAAAATCAATTCTCCGATGCAATAATAAATTATTAAAATTTTTTATTGAAAATTATTTCTCATATCATTAAAAACTATTAATTGACTTAATGATTTACTTATTAATAAAATTGGTCACTCGTTTTGCGAGTATGATTTATTTATTAATAAAATTAATTATTTGTGTATATATATATATATATGTATTTTCTTTTGTTTCTTTTTAGTTCAGTGAATTATCTTAATAGTTTTTTTAGATGAGAGAATTATCTTAGTATTTATTTTATATTTATCTGTTGAGAAAAGTTACGTGCCATAATTTCTTTTCTTAATAAATTTGGAAGAAATGATAAAAACTCATACATTCACCCAAAATGATATGGTAATAAAATTAGAGTCTACATCATTGGTTGTATAAGAAATTAAAAACTGATACATACCATACCACATAATTCTATTATATATCTAATGATTTATTCTATTCAATTTCATAGAACAATATTCTAATTTTTAACAAATTATCAAAATACAAAACTTAAATATACCGTAATAATAGTCCATGCCTTGTACTGGCCTTCTTAAACTAGTATATATATAAGAACCGCTTCGCTGCTTGAGGTTCGTCTTTTCTTTCTAATTTTACCCTTTCGTTTTAAATAATTTACTAATAATGGCCTATATGTTAAATGAAGGTTTTTTTTTTTTGTAATTACGCAAACATTCTTAGTCAATTATGAAACAGATTTTTTTCGTAATTACGCAAATATAATTGGTCAATTATGAAACATAAATATTTTATTTTTTAAAAAAAAAATTACAAATACACTCATAAGATTTGTTTATCTATATATATAAGAACCGCTTAACTGCTTGAGGTTCGTCTTTTCTTTCCGATTTTACCTTTTCATTTTCAATAATTTACTAATGATGGTCTATATGTTAAGTGAAGTTTTTTTTCATAATTATGCAAACATTCTTGGTAAATTATGAAACAAATTTTTCTGTAATTACGCCAACATTCTTGGTCAATTATGAAATAAGTTTTTCCGTCGTTACACAAACATTCTTAGTCAATTATGAACCATAAATCTTTTATTTTTAAAACAATTACAAATACGACTATAAGATTTGTTTAAAATATTAATTGATCCTATAATATTAGAAATTACAACTATTGTTTATTATAAATTTTATTTTAACACAATACTCAGGAAAGAAAACTATTTTCCTATGCAATAATAAATTATCAAAATTATTTATTGAAAAATATTTCTCATATCATTAAAAGTTATTAATTGATTTAATGATTTATTTATTAATAAAATGGTTAACTGAAAAATATTTTTTATATCATTAAAAATTATTAATTTACTTAATGATTTACTTATTAATAAAATTAGTCATTTGTTATGCGAGTATGATTTATGTAATAATAAAAGTAATCATTTGTATATATTAGTGAAAACCCGTGCTATGCACAGGATGTAAAAAAATTAATAAAATATGTATATCTAAAATAATATAAATAGTTAGATTTTCAATCTCCTCGTTAAAGTTGTAAATTTGGGCAAGTTGAATCCAAACAACTCGAGTTAAGCCTGAAAACTTTTAAAGCTGGACAACATAATTTTTAATTCGGTAAAAACCTAAGTAAAATTAAAAAATTTGAATACATTTGAATGGACTTGGGCAGACACACCAAAAAACTTAAGCAATCATAAATACATAAAATTATTTGCTAATTTATTTTTTTAATAATAAATAAGATTAATTAAAATTTTAATATTAACAAACAAAAACAAATACACATTTTAGAAATTGATCATCGAATAAGTTGATATTAAAAAAAAAAATTACATTTTATAATGGCATAAAATAATTTAAATTTGATTTTTCAAAAATATTTTTTAATTTAAAAATTACAATAAAATGTTTAAATATAATAAAATTAAAATTCTTACAAAATAAAAGTATCTAGATAAAAAATAATTAAAAAAAAGGTAATAAGAAAATTTAGAATGATATTCTCATTTAATCTGAAAATAATTCTAGACGACCAATAAATTATCACCTATAACCCTCTTTTTTTTTTTAATAAAAAAAGATATTTCACAAACCATCTCTTTTATTAGAAAAATAACATTTATTTCTATTTATTTTGGCAAAAGTCACTTTTTTTGCAATTTGAGCCAACATTTTTTTATTTTAATTTGTTTAATTGACAATTAAGATTAAAAATAAAATTAACAGGATCCACCGTATTTCGCAAGTGTTAAAAAAGTTTAGATGAATAATAAGAAAAATTTGAAACTCACAAAAAAACACCCACAATTGTATCTACAATGATGTGGTATCATATGTGTCAAGTCTTGATTTGTCATACACTCAATGACACATTATTGTGTCACGGGGCCCAACTCCCTTGCCATGGGGCCCAACTCTCTTGCCACCACATCATTGTGGTTGAAAGTGTCGTTTTGTGATATTGCTGAAACAATAAATTATCACATGTAATTTCTATTTTTTTTATTATATATAAAAAAATAAGTTTAACCAACTATCACTTCTAATAGAAAAAAAAAAATGTGTATTTTTATTTGATTTTAGCAAAAGTCATTTCTTAACTATTTAAGCCAAATAATTTTATTTTTTATTTTAATTTGTTTAATTGACAATTGAGATTAAAAAAATTAATAAAATCCATTATGTTTGACAATTATTAAAAAAGTCATTCATTTTCTTAATGTTTTTCTCATTTGATAAAAAAAATATTTATATTAAAAAAAATTATTGTTTAAGTCCTTGTAGTTTAGAAAGATATAAAAAAAAATTATAAAATTTAAAACCAAAAATGACAAAGAATGAAAATATAAACTTTTAATAACGATTAATAATTTGAATACGCGTATTTAATAACATATTATGTTTAAACTAATAATGTTATAACACATATGAATACTGATCTCATTCTAATTGTAGTAACACAATTTAAATTTAAAATTTTATTTTATAATTTAATAAAAGATACATAAATTAATGAATGAAAATTGATCTTATTCTGGTAACATAATTTAAGGAATAATCCAAATTTAAAATTTTATTTTAAGAATATAAATTAATATATAGACCAATCATATTGTGACAAATATTAACAAAAATTAAACAAAATTAATAAATAAATTAAAGAATTGCAACTTTTAGCTTTAATAAGATGATAATGTTTTGCAATTATAATAGTATATAGATTTTGTACGAGGTTTTGAAACTCTCATAACATCTTTTCTTAAAAACATTTTTTTTTTAAATATATAAATAATCTCAACGTTACTCGTGTTGGTCCTTAATATAAAAATTATGAGCTAATTATAATAATTTTAATTTTGTATTTAAAACTTAAAAATCATGGGTGTACGGAAAAGAAATAAACCTTCCCGTATAATCCTGTTGATCAAGTCTGCGTTTCTCCTTACGTTGTCGTTTTATCACCTGAAAACAAAAACGTGAGCTAGCTGGCGGGTGTGTGCTGAAAACCTCTCCGATGCCTAAGTCAGTAAGCTTGACAAATAGACAAAAGCTCTGTGTATTCAGAAAACAAAGTTGTGTTACCTCTCCATAGGTGATATTGGTGAGCTTTTTATAGGTTCCGTGTGGCACAATCCAAGTAGGACTCTTACTCCTCCATGTAGAGTCCTCCTAGGATTCATACTCCTGAAGGATAATGCTTATCCTCCAACACCCCCCCATTGCTTAAACCAAGTAAGATGGTTTTACCATGGCCGAACTACCAAACGACCGAAATAATACTTCCATACTAGACAGGTAGGTGTGATCGATCTAACTTCGAGTCCGGCTCTTCCCTTGTTTGCTTCTATCTTGGCTTCAAATGCTAAGACCGAGATATCCATAGAAGTGCCGAGCCGAACTAACTCAGAACAGTCCTGAAGAAAGCTTATCATACTCAGGTTTAGAGGACTTAACCGAAATAACCGTATACACTGCGACCGAGATAACATTAGGTACTTCGGAAACCGGATTAACAACAAGAGTTCCTCGAACCGGTCTAGCTTCTGGGCTTGAGACCGGGCTAACTTTAAGCCTCTTTAATAACCGGAGTAACTTTATGGCCGTTTTTCTTAGCCCCTTGCACTAAAGCCCATAATCAGCCCAGCTCGGCCCAATTTGAATATAAATTACCCTCTCAATTGCCCCTTAATTCCATCTGCGCAGCATGATAGGGATTACCTGTCTACAAACCGAGCTAAAATTTTAACCTTTCCAGCCAAGCTAAAAAAAAAACTTTTAGCCTTTCCAGCCGAGCTAAACTCAAGCCGAGCTGTGTATGTCCGGTCAAAACGTCTCTTCAGTCACAGCAACTGAAACGCTTCTCCTTCTAGGGACACGTGGCGGCCTCTGATTGGTTGTTTGCAATCACACGCCACCAGATTCGTCGTAATTTTTTAATAGTCCCGCGCTTTTGGTCATTTGCAACAAAACAAAAACCCTTTGTTTCTTCTGAATCACTCACCAAAATATTCACTTTCTCCCCTCTTTCGTCTTTGAGCTTCTGAAATCCCCAAGTTGCTGCACTCGTTCTTCATCACAGTCGTTGCTCTCACCTTCAAGCTTCTTCCTCTCTTCCTGGTAAGTATTATGAATATGTTTCTCTTTTCTTATTTTTGCTTTCGTTCAATCCAATATAGTTTGTTTCGCGTGTTTTTGCAAAACACTTTTCTAGAAAAAACTCAACCATAGAACACTTGAATTCATGTAATAATCACGAGAAACACTAGGTTTGATCCATAAATATGCCCCAACCGAACTAGGATACTGTTTGCGCTACATGTATATCTATCCAAACCATAACCGAACTAAATCTTGCGTAAATAGCAATTCCAATAGGTCACCATCTCCTGACTTATCTTAGCTGATATAATCGAACAAAACTAACTCTGAACTTAGAAAACTGGAAACCTTAGCCTTCGACCGAGCTAAGTCTTCGGGGGCTAAGCCAGCTTCCTTAGTTTGAACGAACTAAGAAAGCTGCCCTCAGAGGCTCAACCGAGATAACAAAAACGCGTAGTTCAAACCGAGATATCAAACCCCATACACAAACCGATCTAGCGAACCCCTTACTCAATCCGAGCTACCAACCATTTTTGCTGAACCGAGATAAAACCTGTGCCCCATGGCCGAAGTAGGACTTCTTTATCTTTGTTTTGATTTTGTAGCACGGTCAACGATCTGTGCTTAACACCTTTGTTTTCCACTTTGCAGACTTAGGTTGCCCAGGCACTCCTCTGCGCGCTCAACCGAGCTACCGAGCACATTCTTTTGACCGAACTAATTTATTTATAACTTATAAAATAAATGGGTAAATATAGATTTTTGGTAGAAACCCCTAGAGGCCTAGCCGAATTCCGTAAGGATTATAAAATTCCTGACGATGTCCACCTTACCCTAGCCAAAAAAGATGTCACATCATGGGGGAATGAAGGTTTTATGCCCTTTACCCTTCTTTCAATAATAAAGACCGGACTAAGATTTTCGGTCCAACCCTTGATTTGTGAATTCCTTAGACAAACCAAACTATGCCCAACCCAACTCTCCACCAACTCATACCGTATAATAATGGGTATAGCCGAACTAAACCGCCAAGCCTGTCTAAACCTCGGACTAGCCGAACTGTTCCACCAGTATTCCTTAGGTTCAAAAGAGGATGGGTGGGTATATTATTTGAGAATTCGCCGCCAGCGTGAAAAAATAATTAAGGATACACCGGATAAAGACTTAAATAATGACGATTTTTTCTGGGTGTCTGGAAACTTTGAAGATCATCAAGCCCAGATTCCTGGCCGACGTATAAACTGGAACAAAGGGATACCTGGTATAATTACTTCGGTTTCCTTGTATTCTTCTCTTTTTACTTCGGTTTCCAATTTTAAGCCGAACTAACAGTTGTCTTCTTCATGCAGATCCAGTCCATATTTATTCATTGTACAGTCACCCCAACCTTGCCACTCTCTGCGCCGCACTACGTTATAAAGAATGAAGTTGGGCTAAGCTGTTAAATTTTGAGCCGACCTACAGATACAACGGTCGCTGGAAAGCCAGAGTGACCGATTTTCTCCTAGAAGACGCACTAGAACCGAACCCAACCTTGCCCCAAATCAATCTAGTGCCTTTGACCGCCGAACAAGAGATGGCCAAAAGGAGCAGACTGAAGGCCTTGTTAACCGCAACAAATCCAGCCAACGTACCACCAACTGGGCAGACCACTGAGACCGTGGTAGCTCTCCCCTCTCAACTGCCATCCTCATCTCGTCCAAGCAAGCGTGCCCGGACTAGCCGAACCAAGCGACGCCTTGCTGATGAGGACGAGGCCATTCTGCCACCAAGTCCTCCTCCAAGCCCTCAACCAAGCCCTCAACCGGAGCAGTCTGACCGGGCTGGCTCCACCAAATGGGTTCCCAATCTTACCTTCGCCAACCGAGATATACTGGATTCCAACTCGGTTGTCGTTGAGAAGGATCACTTGATGGCTTTCAACTTAGCCAAGAGTGTATGTCTTCCAAAAGATATGGAGCACCATCAAAAGTAACTTAACACTGAACTGAAGGCCATCCGGTCTTCAACAAAATCCATGATCCTGGTAAGTAACACTGTCCTTTTTTATTTGTCTAATTTTTCCAACTTTCACTTCAGCTCAAGGGAAGTCTATGTTTTGTCAAGCCATTCAGAAAAACAACATCACTCACAGGAGAGTGATAGAGCTCAGGAGGACAACAAGGCAAGCCATGGCAGAGGCCGAAGCAAAGACGGCCGAGCTAGAGGAGGCCAGAAAGCAAATGGTCGAGCTACGAGCTGAGAACGGCCGACTGACCGGATTAGTTAGTTCGGCCAAAGCAGAAAAGCAAAAGGCCGCCATCGAGCTAAAAGATAAGTATCTGCGCGAGCTGGCTAAGATCGAAAAGAAGAAAAATACCGAGATATCCCAGCTGAAGGAGAGCATAAAAGGAGCCGAAAAACAAGGCTTCAAGAAGGCAGAGGATGCTTATACCCAAGAAGGCGGTCAAGAAGGATCTTTTCTTCAAGTGCGGCTGGAGGGCAGCTGTGGAGAAGCTCGGTCACGGTTCTCAGACCGAGGTCTACAACTCCCCAGCATACTGCATACCGAGCTCCCTGGCGGAGTATGTTGCTGCCCTTCAGCAGCAATTTCTTAAAGGTTCAGGCTCTGATGAAGATTCTGAATTTGAGGACACTTCGGTTGTCAATGCGGACCAGTCAGTTCGGCTGGAGCCCACGGTGGAAGACCTGACCATTGAACGACCAGGTGAAACCGTGCTTCCGACCGAAACCAATCTTGTGACCGAGACCGAGCTCCCGCTTGAAATCAGTCTTCGTGTTGATGCCGACGCTGAGTTTGATGCTGAAATTGATGATCTTTTCAACTGATTGTCTTTTTGCTTTTCTTTTGTTTTTGAACTTGTAACCGGGCTGCGGCCCCTCCGTTGTATTTGCTTTTCATTTTGATGAAGGAAAAATCTTCTGTGCTAACTCTTACTCCGGTTTTGTTGTGGATGTTTGCACTTGTAATGCATTTTCTATGTTTCCAACTGTTATTTCGGTTTGCTTTCCTGTTTGAGCGTGCTTTCTTGCAATATTTTTTGACCGAGATATCGTATTTCGGTTTTAGCTATTTAATCTTACTAGCCAACCACTCTTTAGTCGATATAACTATCTCGGCTAAAGAGTACAAAGAGTTGTTTTAATCCAGTCAACCACTCTTCAGCCATAAACTTGCTTCGGCTGAAGAGTACAAAGAGTTGGTTTAATCCGGCCAACCACTCTTCAGCCATAAACTTGCCTCGGCTGAAGAGTACAAAGAGTTGGTTTAATCCGGCCAACCACTCTTCAGCCATAAACTTACTTCGGCTGAAGAGGACAAAGAGTTGGTTTAATCCAGTCAACCACTCTTCAGCCATAAGCTTACTTCGGCTGAAGAGTACAAAGAGTTGGTTTAATCCGGCCAACCACTCTTCAGCCATAAATTTACTTTGGCTGAAGAGTAACAAGTGTTGGTTTAATCCAGCCAACCACTCTTCAGCCATACCCTTACTGCGGCTAAAGAGTAACAAGTGTTAGTTTAATCTAGCCAACCACTCTTCAGCCATACCCTTACTTCGGCTGAAGAGTACAAAGAGTTGGTCTAATCCAGCCAACCTCTAAGTTGGTTTTTCCAGCCAACTTAGAATATAGTGTTTGGTTATTCCGACCAAACGTCCTGCAGCCTAGATCCTTATCCTAGGCTTAGGAGGGGTGTTGGTTTAATCCAGCCAACCTCTAAGTTGGTTTTTTCCAGCCAATTTAGAATAAAGTGTTTGGTTATTCCGACCAAACGTCCTGCAGCCTGGATCTTTATCCTGGGCTTAGGAGGGGTTCATAGTTGGTTTTTCCGGCCAACTATGTTTACAATGCTCCTAACTTACTAAAGTTACCTTCTACTGAAAACAATTATGTTGAAAAGAATCGACTTGTTTTATTGAGAAAGTAAAAAATTACATATGCTTAAAAGAAAAAAGCTAAAAATAAAATAACTTGAGATTGGCAGTGTTCCATGACCTGGGAATTGCTTTGCCGTCCTCATCTTCTAAGTTGTATGCCCCTTTGCCTGTTAATCCAACCACTTTGTAAGGTCCTTCCCAGTTAAGCCCTAGCTTGCCATCTCCTGGTACCAGGGTATTTCCCATTACTTTGCGCAGTACCCAATCTCCGATCTTGAATTGCCTTAGATGCACTGTTTTGTTATACTTTCTGGACAATTCTTGTTGGTAGGAGGCGATGTGAACCAATGCTCTGTCTCTTCTTTCTTCCGCAAGGTCAAGCTCCAATGCTATGGCTTCGCCATTTAAGTCTGGGTCAAAGTTCTCGCTTCGAATTGTGAAGAGGCCAACTTCTAATGGGATGACTGCTTCCATGCCAGAAGCTAAGGAGAATGGTGTTTCCCCTGTTGATCGGCGAGGTGTGGTGCGATAAGCCCATAAAACATGAGGGAGCTCTTCTGCCCACTTGCCCTTCGCTCTCTCTAACCTTTTCTTCAGTCCATCCAAGACTATCTTGTTTGATGCCTCTGCCTGACCATTTGCTTGGGGATATGCCGGTGTAGAGTTGTAGAACTCTATCTTGTACTCTTCACAAAAGCCCTGAAAATCCTACCATCGAATTGAGTGCCGTTGTCTGATATCAGTGCCTTTGGTATGCCAAATCGAGTGATGATATTCTGCCAGAAAAACTTTTTCACATCTTTTTCCTTGATTGACGCCAAGGCTTCTGCTTCCACCCATTTTGTGAAGTAATCGGTTGCTGCAAGGAAGAACTTCCTGTTGCCGGGTGCTGTTGGAAGTGGCCCTACTATGTCCAATGCCCACATTGCGAAGGGCCATGGGCTAGTTAGAGGTAGAAGTTCTCTGGCAGGTTAGTGTATTTGATGTGCGAATTTTTGGCATTTTTCGCACTTTTTGACATATTTCTTTGAATCCGCTTGCATGTATGGCCACCAATATCCTTGCGAGATTGCTCTGTATGCCAGTGATCTTCCTCCTTGATGGCTGCCGCATACACCCTCATGTATTTCGAACAGGAATGCTTCCACTTTGCTGGAGTGAACACACTTTAGGTAAGGTCCTGAGAACGACTTTTTGTACAATGCCAAGGATGTAGAGAGCCAAAATCACTGCGACTTTGCTCTTATTCTGTTGGCTTCTTTCTTCTCTTCTGGTAGGGTGCCGTCTTTTAGGAACAGTATGATGGGATCCATCCAAGAAGGTCCTAACTCTGCACAACATACCTCTTCTGCTTCGGGTTCTTCAATGCTTGGTCTAGGTAGGTAGTCAATCAGCAATGGATGAGGGATAGAGGTGTCTGCCATTGAGGCGAAGCTCGTTAGTCTGCTCGCTCTCATTGTTTTCCTCCCTGCCGATTTGTTCTATCCTGACTACATCAAATTTTTTGACCTCTGTTCTGACCAACTCTTGGTATTTGGCCATCCTGTCATCCTTCGCTTCGTAGTCACCAGATATTTGGTTTACCACCAGTCGTGAGTCGCTGTAGACCATTAGCTCGGTGGCCTTTATGTGGAATGCTGACTTGAGACCTGCAAGAAGCGCTTCATACTCCGCTTCGTTGTTTGATGCTGGGAAGCCAAGGTTGATCGCCTGCTCCACTACTAGGCCGTCTGGAGATATGAGGACTATGCCAAGCCTTGCTTCATGCCAATTGGATGCTCCATCCACGAAGAGCTTCCATATCTCTCCCACGAACAACTTCCAGCAAGTAGAGGGATCAGATGATGCCTTGGGATCTTTCTTGTTGCTGGTGTCTTCTTCAAGGTCCATGCTTGCTGTCTACCCCTCACCATCTGGTTGTACCAAGTCTTGTCTTGTTGGTGAGTCTTGACTTGGTGTAGCATGGTTTGCTTTTTCCTTCCTTGCTTTACTCTGGTCTGCCTTGGGGCCTGACTGAGTTGCCAGTACTAGGGGTTGCGTTATTCTGACGTCAACTTTCATCCCTAGTTCGGTTGCTTCAGTTAGGTTGACTGGGCAGATATGATGACTTCCTGGGGTAAATTCTGCGACGAAGTCTGCCAATGCTTGTGCCTTTATTGCGGTTCTGGGTTGGAACTTGATGTCGTATTGCCCCAACTCAACTGCCCACTTTAAGATTCGCCCAGAGAAGTTGGCCCTCTCAAACAGAGCTTTTAATGGGAAGGCTGTAAGGACAACTATAGTGTGGGCGTGAAAGTAGTGCGACAACTTTCTTTAGGCCATCATCAAGGCCAATACCAGTTTCTCCAGTGGTAAGTACCTTGTTTCGACGCCTAGCAATGTCTTGCTGACATAATAGATGGGCAGATGTTGGATTCCTTCTACACGACCAACATCATACCGATTATGCGTCGTGAGATCGCCAGTACAAGAAGAGGTCTTCTCCAGGAATAGGCGTTACGAGTAGTGGTGGAGAAGACATGTATTCCTTCAAGCTTTCCAGAGCTTGGTCACATTCGTCGTCCCATTCAAACTTGGCTTTTAGAGTATAGAAGAATGGTCGTAGTCTGTCTGACGACCGGCTTATGAACCGATTGAGCGCAGCGGCCATGCCGGTGAGATGCTGCACTTCTTTTACTGAGTTCGGTCTTTCCAGATCCTGAATTGCCTTGATTTTGGAGGGGTCTGCCTCTATACCCCGGTTGGTCACTAGAAAGCCCAGGAATTTGCCAGACCCTACTCCGAATGCACACTTCGACGCGTTGAGGCGTAACTTATGCTTCTTCAGGATCTTAAACATCTCACCTAGGTCTTTGAGATGGTCATTTTCATTCTTGCTCGTGACTACCATATCGTCGATGTAAGCCTTCATTGTTCTGCCTAACAACGGCTCAAACATCTTGGTGACCATTCTCTGGAATGTCGCCCCTGCGTTCTTTAGGCCAAAGGGCATGACCATGTAACAGTACAATCCTCTTGGAGTTGTGAAGGATGTGACCTCCTGGTCTGGTTCATGCATGGCGATTTGGTGGTAGCCTTTGTATGCATCCAGAAAGCTAAGTCGGTTATGCCCCGCCGTCAGGTCTACCAGTTGATCTATCCGTGGTAGAGAAAAGCTGTCCTTTGGGCACGCCTTGTTGACAGTTTTGTAGTCGACGCAGACGCGCCACTTGTCATTCTTCTTTGGCACTACGACCGTGTTGGAGATCCATCTTGGGTAGTGCACTTCTTTAATTGCTCCTGCCTCCAGCAGGTTTCCTACTTCCTCCGCCACTATCTCTACATGGTGGAGTGTCGATCTGCGTGTGCGTTGGATGATTGGTCTGGCGGATGGGTGGACATTGAGTTGGTGGCAAATGAAGTTGGGATCAATGCCTGGCATGTCGTATGGTGTCCAGGCGAACACTTCGATGTTAGAGGTCAAAAATTTCAATACCTCTAACCTCTCAATGCTGGACAACGACGAACCGAGCAAAAAGAACTTATCCGGGTTCTTTTCATCTATTCTTACCTCTACCAAGTCTTCCACTGCTTTTTGACTAGCCGCTTTGCCAATATCTGCGAATAGTTCATTACTCTCAGGTTCTTCTACCGAATGAACGTATCCTTTGGCAGCGCGGCTGCCATTCACCGTAACAAAGCACTGCTTCGACATGATCTGATCTCTATAGACTTCTTCTATTACTCCGGTGTCGTTGGGGAACCGCATTACTTGGTGGTAGGATGACGCCACCGATCGCATGGCATGCAGCCACGTTCTGCCCAAGATGATATTGTAGGTGGAGGGGACTTTCAACACCCAGAACTCCACTTGTTTTGTCACACTCCCTATTTTGACTGAGAGGATTATTTTGCCGACAGGCCATTCTGGCATGGAGTTGAATCCGATCAGGGGAGATACGGCAGGTGCCAAGTCTTTATCTTGTAACTTCAATTGTTTAAAGGTTTTGTAGTACATGATTTCGCATGAACTACCCTGGTCAATCAGAATCCGCTTGACGTCAAAATCTTTGACTCAGAGAGTGACGACCGGGGCATCATTGTGAGGGCAATAAATCCTTGCCAAGTCTTTATTCGAAAAAGACATGACATTCGTGGCCTCTGTCCTCCCCTTCTTGATGGCAGGTTGGGCACTTAGCACTTCTCTCAAGTGCTCAGCCTTTTTAATTGATCCTCTTAGCTCGCATACATGCTCAGGTTCGAAGACTCCATGTATCACGTTGATTACACCTTGAGGTGGGGCGTCGATCGGCATTCCGTTGGGGTTATTATGGTCCTGGGGGGCTGGTTGTGCCCCTCCTTCAATGTATTTATCCAGGTGGCCTGCCACCACCAATTCCTCCAGGTGCTGTCTCAATGGCGTGCAATTCTCAGTGCGGTGTCCCTTCTCTTTATGGAATGTGCACCGTGACCTGTCATCGTAGTCCTTTTAAGCCTCGCCTAGCTTGGCTGGCCACTTGACGAAATGCTCGTCTCGAATCTCGCTAAGTATTCGGTAGATCGGTTTCTTGAAGACCGTGGTTATGGCAATGCGGACTCTCAACCATCTTTTGTCCTGGTCTTCTCCGTTGTCTCTTCTGCCACGTTCGTTTCTGTTCGGACGGTCTACCGTGTTGACCTTTGCTGAGGCCTTCTTTTCTGGTGCTGCGGTCGCGCCAGATTTTGCTTTGGCATGTGCGCCATCCTCTTCTACCCTGATGTGCTGATGCACTCTTTCCATCAGGGCTTCCATGGTGAGGGGCGGTGTCATGGTGATAGAGTCCCTTAGTCTGTTCCCGACTAGAAGGCCTTTTTTGTACTGTGCAATGGCGAGATTGGTGGGACAGTCCCCAATCTGGTTGAAGGTCTCCTAGTAGCGACTGTTATAGGATCTTAGGGTCTCCTTGTCACCTATGTCGATGGAGAGTAACTGGTCGATCTCCACCGGGGTTTTAGTGTTTGTTCGGAACCTTGTTCTTAACGCCTCTCTTAATTGTGCCCAAGAGGCTATGCCGCCTCGAAGTTTCTCAAACCAAGTCAAGCCTAGGTCGCCAAGGCTAGATGGGAAGAGGATGCACATCAAGGCCTCGTTCCGTCGGTATACAGCCATGACCTGGCGAAAGTGGCTCAGGTGTGAGTAGGGGTCCGTGTTCCCTTCGTATGTGGTGAATTTGGGCTGTAGGAAGCCTGATGGTAGGGGCGCATTCTCTATCGCCGGAACGAATGGTGAGGTCTGTAGTCTCGCCAATGCCTTGTCCGTTGGTTCGTAGGCAGGGCGTGGTATTGGCATTCCAACCTCGACGCTTCCATGGGTCCGGGGAGCCAACCGCTGTAAGGCAGAGACTCTATGTGGATCACATGCCCTGGCGTCCTCCTTCCATCGTGCCTTCTCTTCTAGCACGGATCGTAGGTCGGACGATCTGGGCAACTCTATCTGCCTAGACCTTGTTTGGTGCGTATACGAGGGCCAATATGTGCTTCCTTCGGTGTACGACCTCTCAGATCTCGTCCTCTCAGACCTGGAGTAACGAGTTCTGGAAGATCTGGATTACGTATCGCCTATCCTGAGGCTCTTGTTCTCTGCTTGAGAGGGTGTAGTATTCCCACTACGACTTTCCGAGTGGCGAAGAGGCGTCTTGTTTGTGCGCCCCTCTCCTGTCGCCATTCATTTTCCTTTCACCTGGAGCTTTAGAGATTCCATGTCCGCCGCCATTTGACGTATCAACTCATCCTGTTCCTTGACGCGATCCTCCAGAGCCTGGGGATCAATCCTCCGCCTTTGTCTGTCTGGACTCTGTGAACGGGAGTGACGAGGGCGGTTAGTCCGCCTTCTTCCTCTTGTATCCCTCCTGGGATTCTGCCTTTGTGGCTTTAGATCCCCCATGGGAGGGACAAGAGATAGACCCTCGCGCCTTGCACCACCCTCTTGTGTTTGTCCGTCAATGGCGGATTGTGGCAAATCATCGTTGTGCGCCATTGAAAAGAAGAAAAGCTTGATCAAGAGGTTTTGTTCTTGTCTGAGTTCCCACAGACGGCGCCAATTGTACGGGAAAGAAATAAACCTTTTCGTATAATCCTGTTGATCAAGTCTGCGTTTCTCCTTACGTTGTCGTTTTATCACCTGAAAACACAAACGTGAGCTAGCCGGCGGGTGTGTGCCGGAAACCTCTCCGATGCCTAAGTCAGTAAGCTTGACAAATAGACAAAAGCTCTGTGTATTTAGAAAACAAAGTTGTGTTACCTCTCCATAGGTGATATTGGTGAGCTTTTTATAGGTTCTGTGTGGCACAATCCAAGTAGGACTCTTACTCCTCCATGTAGAGTCCTCTTAGGATTCATACTCCTGAAGGATAATGCTTATCCTCCAACACCCCCCTCACTGCTTAAACCAAGTGAGATGGTTTTACCATGGCCGAACTACCAAACGACCGAAATAATACTTCCATACTAGACAGGTAGGTGTGACCGATCTAACTTCGAGTCCGGCTCTTCCCTTGTTTGCTTCTATCTTGGCTTCAAATGCTAAGACCGAGCTATCCATAGAAGTGCCGAGCTGAACTAACTCAGAACAGTCTTGAAGAAAGCTTATCATACTTAGGTTTAGAGGACTTAACCGAAATAACCATATACACTGCGATCGAGATAACATTAGGTACTTCGGAAACCGGATTAACAACAAGAGTTCCTCGAACCGGTCTAGCTTCTGGGCTTGAGACCGGGCTAACTTTAAGCCTCTTTAATAACCGGAGTAACTTTATGGCCGTTTTTCTTAGCCCCTTGCACTGAAGCCCATAATCAGCCCAGCTCGGCCCAATTTGAATATAAATTACCCTCTCAATGGGATAGATCGTTATAATTTTAAATTTATATTTTGCCAATTTTAAATTTAAATTAATAGATTATTTTTCATATTTAGTGACCCTCAAATTTGAATTTTGAAATGGATTAATATACTTTTTATTTTATTATAGATTTAATATACTTTCCATTTGAAAGTCATAAATAAACGGAATTTAATTTAATTATATATATATATATATTGCTTAAATAAGAACTAGTCAATGGAAGATTTTTTTTTTAATTTTTAAAAATCAAAAAATTATAAAATTTAGATTGAGAATTGGAGCTCTTAGAGGTCTCATGAGTTAAAAATCCCCTTGTACTTATATAATATATAGATATGTATTTTCTTCTGCATATTTATTAATTCAGTGAATTATCTTAATAATTTTTTTTAGATGGGAGAATTATCTTAATATTTATTTTACATTTATCTATTGAGAAAAGGTACACCATAATTTTATTTTTTTTTATAAATTCGGAAGAAATGTTAAAAACTCATAAATTTACCTAAAACAATATGGTAATAGAATTGGAGTCTACATCATTAAGTGTAGAACAAATCAAAAAATAATACATATCATACTATATAATTCTATCATATATCTAATGATTTATTTTATTCAATTTCATATAACAATATTCAAATTTTTAAAAAATTATCAAAATACAAAACTTAAACATACTATAATAATAGTCAGTGCTTTGGACAGACCTTTTTAAACGAGCATATATATATATATAGGACCACAACAAATATTTGACTTGATAATTTATTAATAAAAAATATTGTCATTCGTGGTTTGAAAAAGGATTTTTTATTAATAAATCTTATTTAGAGGTATTCTATCCCAATAAATTCACAAAGGAAAATTATAACCTAATTAGTCCCATGTGTTTATACTTTTATTCCATAAGGTCCTTTTTTCTTAATTTATATTTTTTGTTAGACTATTATACCCTTATGTCTATTATTGATATATATTATATATAAGAATGATATACACGCTTCCATCCATTTTTGTTGTTGTAAGGTTTCGTTCCTATAGGAGAGAAGACAACGACATAGAGTTCGTGGTAGTATTTCATTGCCGTAGGGTTTCATTCCTGTAGAAGAGAAGATGACAATTCAGAGTTTGTGCTCTGTTTTTTTTTTTTCTGCCATAGTTATGTTTTCAGCCGGAAATCAAAGAAAGAGAGGAGGATTTGAATCGAAGGAACAGAGATGATGGCTTACAAACTTGTTCAGTAGATTGATTGAATCTTACATTCGAAAAGATTGAATCAAAGGGAAAAAGTAGATGGATTTGAATCGCAACTATTTTTGTATCCAGTCTATATTATTAAAATTCTTTTTTCCAACTTCATTTTTTTGAATTGATGGACATGCAAGTTTTATTTGGTTGAATGGGTTATGGGTTTTGGTTGGTTATGTGGTTGAGATATGACTCTATTTTTTAAATGTGATGAATATTCACATTACAGGAAGAATGTGAGTGTATATGAAAGATTGTATGCTCTGTTTCTTGCTTTTAACATTATTATCTAGATTAAATTTTGGTTGGTTGGTTGGTTGTATGGGGTTGTTGGTTTTGATTGATTGTGTGTTTAAGTTTTGATTTAAATTTTTGAATATGGTGAATATTCACATCGTATGAACAATGTGAATGTTCATAAAGTGTTCGGTTTTGAGATTAGTTGTGCAAAATATGGACTAGTTATTTTTTGGCATGATATGATCAATGTTAATAATCAAATTAATTTGAATTAAAAATTTATCATTGTGTTATCAATTAGTGTTACACACCAATATAATATTGAATGGTGAATATGTTTTCACTGTGTTCATTACCACTGTGACAAGGTGATGTGAAAGTTCACATCAGCATTGCATCAACTTACACAACGACAAACCTCAGCTTTCACTTTGAATACAAATATGATGTGAATATTCATACTAAAATATACGAATATGAAGGTTCACATAAATTCTGAAATATAGATGAAGACACTACGGTTTCAAAGTGTTAATTACTAATATGAAATGGTAATATTAAAATTTACATCAAAATTGCATTACCCACAAATCACATTAAGCTAATGATTATGTGTACACAATTGTAAAGTAGCTGACAACAATGTAAAGGTTCACATTGATTTTTTAATCTCTAAAAATATGACTACATCAACATTGCATTAAGCACAAACTATCATTTTTGTGTGTACACAAACATGAAGTGTATGTTTATGCATAATCAAATTATTGATGTTAATGTTAACATTACGAATAAGACATCAAATGAATTAATTTAGTCACATTAAGCCAATGGTTATGTGTACATAATTATAAAATAACATAAACCAATATGAATATTAATATTGACTTTCTGGTAGCAAATCTTATGACAACATACCATTGTATCTTATTAAGCACAATCAAAATAACTAATTATGGTTCTTTTGTCCAATGTATTCTAATATTTACAAAATCACAAAGGATGTGGAATTCATATTCAAATTTTTCTCACCGATGCAAGTTTTATTTGGTTGAATGGGGTTATGGGTTTTGGCTGGTTATGTGATTGAGATATGGCTTTGCTTTTTGAATGTGGTGAATATTCACATCGCAGAAAGAATGTGAATGTATATGAAGGATTGTATGCTCTGTTTCTTGCTTTTAACATTATTATCTAGATTAAATTTTGGTTGGTTGTATGGGGTTGTTGGTTTTGGTTGATCATGTGTTTAAGTTTTGATTTAAATTTTTGAATATAGTGAATATTCACATCGCATGAACAATGTGAATGTTCATAGAGTGTTCGGTTTTGGGATTAGTTGTGCAAAATATAGACTAACTATTTTTTTTGCATGATGTGATCAGTGTTAATATTCACATTAATTTGAGTTGAAAATTTATCATTATGTTATCAATTGGTGTTAATATTATTCACACACCAATATAATATTAAATGGTGAATATGTTTTCACTGTGTTCATTACCACTGTGACAGGGTGATGTGAAGGTTCACATCAGCATTGCATCAACTTACACAACAACAAACCTCAACTTACACTTTGAATACAAACATGATATGAATATTCACATTAAAATATACGAATATGAAGGTTCACATGAATTCTGAAATATAGATGAAAACACTATGGTTTCAAAGTGTTAACTACTAATATGGAATGGTGATATTAAAATTCACATCAAAATTTCATTGCCCACAAATCACATTAAGCCAATGATTATGTGTACACAATTGTAAAGCAACTGACAACAATGTAAAGATTCACATTGATTTTTTAATCTCTAAAAATGTGAATATATCAACATTGCATTAAGCATAAACCATCATTTTTTTGTGTACACAAACATGAAGTGTATGTTTATGCACAATCAGATTATTGGTGTGAATGTTAACATCACGAATAAAACATAAAATGAATTAATTTAGTCACATTAAGCCAATGGTTATGTGTACATAATTATAAAATAACATAAACCAATATGAATATTAACATTGACTTTCTAGTAGCAAATATTATGACAATATACCATTGTATCTTATTAAGCACAATCAAAATAACTAATTATAGTTCTTTTGTCCAATGTATTATAATATTTACAGAATCACAAAGGATGTGGAATTCATATTCATATTTTTCTCGCTGATGTAAAATATGTCTTTGGATGCCTTGTATGTCTTTAGAATGCATACGATGACATCATTGGACTTCATGCATTAGTTGAGGTCAACTTTATCGATTCTCAACGCATTAATCAACTGCCAAAATGGCGTTTCCTTCAAACAATCAAGCTGAAGATCCGAGAACTCGGTACTCATCATCAGTTTCACTAAACCAATGATGTTAGATCGGTAGTTGACCTTTTTCATATTCACTTTTCAGGGGGGGTGGCTATTTTTTCAAGTTTGTCTTTAACGTGAAATTGTTCTCTTTTTATTTTTCCATGAAATCTATCAGCAACATCTGTTTGTTCAATTAGAAACAAATTTACTGTTAATGGTCGCAAATGGTAAATGCTAATAAGTACAAACTATATGCGCTGTGAATAATGGAATGATGTGACCAGGGTTGCACTGAGCAAAACCATGATGTGAATATTCACATGAACACGGTATAACATAGGATAAAACAATAAAAGTCAAATACATGGTGTGAACATTCAAAAAATCAATTGAGTCTTTTATTTCCTATAATGAAAACACTAATGCGAACATTTGAAATATTGATGTGAATATTCACATATCTAAGCACAAGTGTGAACATTCACATCTTTGGGCATTGACGTGAATGTTCGCATCTATGGATAACGATGTAAACATTTATATCTGATAAATGATTGAATGGATTGGGGATGGATTATGCATTTGTCTTGGCATTAACACAAATTTATTTGGCATGTATTTCACATCAGTTCGTTACAATCAAATATGAAGGGGAAACACAACAACGATAATATCAAATAGTTGTTTTGGAATTCACATTGAACCAAAAAAAGAGAGAAAGGAGTGTGAATATTCATAATAACTACATACTACCAAGCACCATGATAATATCACCAATTCATCAACTGCAAACTATAAAGTTTTGCATCATACCCAAACATGATATGAATATTAAGTTGACAAACATGGACAACATTAAGCGAGAATGGATAATTGTCAATGGTATTTTTCACTTTATATTCACATATACATATTAATTCACAATGTTAATGTGGAGATTGACATTAACATTGTATCATATTACATAACCACAAAAACAAGCCTTGTTTTGAACATAAAAATGATGAGGATGTTCACATTTATAACTTACAAAGTACAAAAACATTACAGCATTAGCAATACATTAACCACCCACCACAATTTTTGTGGGAATCAAAACATGTTGTGAATATTTACATTGGTATGAATGTCAACATCAGAAAACAATAGTTTTATCCATATATCACATAACAAGTCCAAGAAATGAGGTTTTTCATAGGTATTAGCTTGATGTAAATCTTTACAGTGTAACATATAAATGAATTGGTCCACAATAATCATGTAACAATTTTATGCACGCCATGGTTTCTATGTGAATGTTTACATCATGGGAATAGCAACAACAACAATTAAAAATAAAAAAAATCTGAAAAAAAAGAGCAAAAATTTAGGAGATTTACATCTATTCAAGGATATCATCAATACCAACAACAACTGCAAGAAATGAAAAATAACAACAATAATATGAACAATAAAGACTAAAATCATATCAATATAATCATGGAGATGTATGGAAGTTCGCATTGGGGCAAAAAATAGTTAGGGTTTATGATTTATATACAAAATGAGTGAAATCACTTACGTTTGGTACCCATTATGAGATGGTTGGATTGTCACAGATAATCATTGTGAAGATTCACAGTAGAAACGAAGGATGAGAATGGTGATTCCGGTGGCCGACGACATAAAGAAGACGATAAAGGAGTTGAGGCGATAAAACGATGAGATGATGAGACGATTTTATAGGTATGGAATATAGGATTTTTGTGGGATTGTTTCCGCTTTGCTTGGGAGAACTCCTATATTTTTCACATTCTGTTGGTTTGAATGGCATAAGATATTCAAAAACATAGCAGGGCTGTTTTGGACAAAAAATTAGGTATGAAACTTATCGGAATAGTCAAAAACAATTTGGGTTAGATGAAATAAAACACTTAGGGATGGGATTTATCAAAAAATCACCTTTCGAAAAATTATAAATATTTCATTGTCAAAAATTTTTACTTAACAGAATTAATTAATAATAAAATTTCTAACTACACTCCTACATAATAGTAAAACAATTTAAATTATTAATTTAAATATATTTTTGACGTCATTAAAAGTTGTTGATTGACTTGATAATTTATTAATAAAAGAGACCATTTGTTATGAAATTAAAAACTTCAAAAGGTGAGATGTAATTTTCTAAATCACATGGAACAATTCACCCTGTTTAGTTTGGAGTTTCCAAAAATAATGTTTTGAGTTTTCATTTCGTATTTTTGTAGTTTAGTGTTTTTTTTATAATATTTTAATCATTTTTTAAAAAAACTTTTTAGATCTATTTAATATTCATATACTTAAAAATATATATTTAAAAAATATAAAATTTTTATAAATTTTTATAACAAAATACAAAAATGTATTGAATTTTTATATTTTTTTATATATGGTAAAGTTTTTAAAATTTTTTTGACAAATATTATATTTTTTAAGTGTATATAGATTAGGTGTATCCGCACAAATAAAAATAAAAATGTACATAAAATATTAAAAAAATTCACTAAAAATAAAAAAATAAAAAATTTCCAAAAAATAAAAGCAACCAAACAAGGTAATTATTATTTATAATTTACCTTTTAAAAATAATTTTTTAGAAAAAATTTACAAAATATAAAAATTTATTTGATTGTACATTTTGAAATTAATTTTAGATTTTTAGAGTTTGGGATTTTTTTTTTAATAATTGAATAATGAGTATAAGAGAAAAAATAATTAATTAATGTACTCCTTCCGTCCCAAAATAATGGTCCTTTTTGAAAAATCTAACTTTTTTTGGTAGTACAATTATTGTATTTGAAAAAAAATAATTTTTCAAAATTATCCTTTTTATAGTACATTTTTTGAGAATATCAATGTCATAATTGTACTTTTTATATTGTTTGCTAATTTAAAAGAAGGGCAAAATATAAAATTTATATTATTTTTGTACTTAATTTTTGAAAAGAAACTAATATTTTGAGACAATAAAAAATAAAATAAGAGACTAATATTTTGAGACAGAGGGAGCATATGATATGAAAGAAAGAGAGAAAAAAAATTAATTGATTTTTTTTAAAAAAATCATTAATTAATGTATATTAATAAATAAAAATAAAAATAATTTATTTTTAAAATTAAAAAAAAAAATAATCTATCTCTCAAACCAAACATGGCCAACATTTTCCTAAACACATCCTCTCATCTCATCAATTAATGGTGCCGCTGATCAACCAACATGCCACGAAATTCGTGTAGCTCCTATAGGGCGGCGGCTGCTACCTGATCACAGTCAAATCCCTTGTTGACTGTGCCCCCCAACCTTTCCCCCTCTCTCTCTATATAATAATCAACCTCGCTTCCTATTCTTCTTTCAAAAGACATCACAGCCAAAAAAACTTAGTGGATGGCGCCGAAGGAGAGGGCGGCGGACGGCGGAGCAAAAGTGAAGTTGAATGGAAAGGAGATGCATTTTAGGGGTGTACGGAAGAGGCCATGGGGAAGGTACGCCGCCGAGATCAGAGATCCAGCCAGGAAGAGCCGCGTCTGGTTAGGAACATTCGATACGGCGGAGGAGGCGGCGATGGCCTACGACGCCGCCGCCAGAGAGTTTCGCGGCCCCAAGGCCAAGACTAATTTTTCTCCTCCTCCTCCTCCGCACGAGAACGTCAAGAACACTAGTAATCAGAGTCCGAGTCAGAGTAGTACCATCGATTCTTCGTCTCCGTCGCTGGATCTCACCCTCTCTCATGGCGGAGTTTTGCCACCGGCGAATCGCATCTTCTATTTTGACTCGATTTTGAGCTCCTGTAGCCGTGATGTGCAAAATCATCGGCGGAGGTACGATCACGTGACGGTGGCGGCGGCGGAGGCTGATTTTCGTGCCTCTCACGGCGTTAGGGTTCAGAGCGATTGTGTAAAGCCACACATAGCTATCGGCTTCGATCTCAACTTTCCGCCACCGCCGGAAACCGCTTGACCACCGCCGGAAACCGCTTGACGACGTCGTCGGCGACGGAGCTTTACGGATCGACGATGACCGCCCGATGTCAATACTTATCTAATCTACTACGGTTTTTTTTTTTTTTTTTTTCAACAGATAAAAATGTAGCCGTTCATGTAATTTGTAGTTGAATCAATACCTTTCTGCAATGAAACATCCAATGATTTCCTGAGACTCAAACTTTATATACATATATATATGTCATATTTGTATTTTGTGTATGTATTACTTGATCTGTGGTCGGCGATTAATCGGAATCTGAAGAATGTTTGGTTCAGAGGGGAGAGATTTTGGGGTGAGGTTATGCATGAGTGGTCCGTGTGTGACAAACGTGAGGGGTTCGAAATCCGACGAGGCTGGAAAAGCCGCCACGTTGTAGGTGTTGCAACGTGTACGGAACGAATGCTACAATTTTTGTCGCCCATTGTTTCAAGTTTATTTACAATCAATGAAAAATGACCAAAATAATAATAATAAAATTGCAAATTTAGTTTCATGTCGTTCTCATTTTCCCTTAACAATTACCACCCGAGTCATTGACACACCCCATTTTGCCATCGTTACAGCTCCTTCTCACCCTTTTCCACCATTGTAGCCATTTTCCCATCCTTCCACCTCAGCTTCTCCATTTGCCTTTTTGGTTGCTTTATCTAGATGTAAAGTTACAAATGAGTCTAGCTAAGTTAAATTTTGTAGGGCTCCTTATTTAGGCTTGGTTTGGCATGTCTTAAATAAGTCAAAAAGTCACTATCTTATTTAAGTCATATCATCTTATTTAAATCACATCATTTCTCTAACACATCACATCAAACTCAATTCAAATCCAATCCAAACCCACCAATAAGTCAAAAAGTACACTTTTTTAGTACATTTCAAACCAACCCTTTAGTTCGAAAATTAATCCAACTTAAGTTAGACATAAAACTCAGATAATTTTTTTTTTGTTTAATATTTAAATATATAAATAATATATTTATTTTATTATTTATATATATTTTTTCATTACTAATCTAAAGATAATATGTTTATCTTATTACTTAAATAAATAACAAATAAATCAAGCTGGGTGGAGTCTTTTCGCACTTGCAGACAATTTCATTCATTTACAACCCTTCTTAAACCTTACCTACCCAAACCCATTAAAATCTAGATCCGATCTCAAAATCTTAAAATCAAAAACTTTAAAATAGAGACAGAGAGATTAACTTGGTTATTGAGGACGCGAGGTTGCAATATAGTTGCTATTGGGACTACGTTATAGAAATTTTTGTGTGGATTTTATTTTATTCCCTTTTGGTTTTTGAGTTCCCAGTATAAGGCTGGGAACCAAGGAAGAAAGTTGTGTGTTGATGTAATAATGAAAAATAAAAAAAAAATAAGTATTATATATTGATGATTAGGTTGAATCAAGTCATTTTAGCCGAAATTTTAGGCATGAAAGGGATTGATAACGAATTAAATAGAAACAACCCATATTTGATGATGGACACATTTTGTTGTTGTGACTGTTTGGTAAACAATCATCTTTAAAATGGAAAATGACCGGAACAATAAATTATTATTAATATATATATATATATTTTTTATTTTTGTAAAATACAACGCCATTATCAACCTTTTTGACTCTTATAATTCACCTAAAAGTAATTGTAAAAATAAATTCATGTGACTGAAAATTGGGTTTGGGGGAATAAACATAGGGGTGGCCATTGGTGGGTGTGCCGTCCATCCCGTTCTATTCAAAACATATTTTCAAGGTTTAAAAAAGAAAAAGATATTTATATAGGACTACGCCGAATTAAAATATAAATATAAATATTTATATAAATATTTCGATCTAAATTTGAGATAAAGAATTTTATCTCAACTCAACTAGGTTAACCAATTTATAAATATTATTTTCAGTTTTATATTATTTAATTATAAAATATTTTTTTTGAAAAAAAAGTATATATATGTATGTATATATTTCTTTCTAGGACTTATTATAAAATATTCATTAAAAGATCATATTTATTTCAGAATTAAAATTTATTAGTGTTTCAAATTTAAATAATTTAATAATCTTTCAAGATAAAATAAAATAATAATCCATATTTACTAAATTATTTACCGAATTAAGTTGGCAAATTTGAAATTTAAAATTTCTTTTACGTTTGAATTCGAAAAATTAAATTAGACTCAATTTCAAACCAAATTTAAAATAATACATATATTTTTATTATATAGTGTGAATTCAACTCGTTATTTTTTCACTTTTGTATAAATATTATGATCCTATTTTAAGAGTTGATTCTTTTAATTAGTTATTTTAATTTTTTTATGAAACTACTTGTAAAAAATAAAAATAGCGATATGATAATTTCTAACAACTTTGTGATTTTTTTATTATAAGCTCAAAATTTCAAACAAAACCTATGAACATTGTGAAGTTGGTGGAATTGGGGTATCTCGCACAACAGATTTCATTTTGGAGTTTATTTTAATAATTTGAATTGTTTATTTTTTAAGATATATCGAGTTAAATATATTTGGAAATAATTAAATTAATTAGATTTTAATAAATTATATTTATATCTAAAAAAAATAAATAATAAATATATTTAAAATATAAAATTATATACAAATATAATTTAATTAATAAATCATCTTAATTTATATTTTAAAAAATAAATAAATTAAATTATTAAAAATAAATCGGATCATCAAACGCACAGAAGTGGCGGCTGGAGGCGCAGCAGCCATCCCAATTCAGAAGTTGGTATACTAATACCGCGGCAAAATACAGAAGCGGTTTCAATCAAAGTGGAGGCAAGACAACACACGCGCGGGAGATAGATGGAAGGAAAAATTATTAGTTGGTCTGGCTATCATATAGTCATATTTTAAGTTAATCATAAATTTTTATATTTTTTAATTGTTAAATATAAAATTATAAATTCCTTTTCTCTCACTAATCATAATTTGTGTGAATCATTCTGTGGTGTTATTTCTGACCCACTAATAAATTTTGAGATTGAAGAGTAGTTTTAACTTTTCAGAGCAAAGTGGTCTTGTTTGGAAAGACTAAGGTCAAGTTTGACATCTTAAGCTCTGTTTGGGGAGTGACTAAATTAGTTTAATAGTCAAAAAGTTACTTTTTTAGTCAAAAAACTAACAACTCATATCAAAAAGTTAAAAATTCTCTTTTCTCTCTACTTTTTGCACAGTTTTTCGTAATTAATAAAAAAGTCATTCCAAACATACAAGTTTTTTTTATCTACCTTTTTAGTTAATTAGCCAAAAAGTTACTAAATTAGCCTGTTCCCAAACGAGGCCTTAAAATTAGGGGTGAGCAGCGGATATACCGATCCGCCAAAACCGACCGAACCGAACCGATCCGCCGCATTTTGGACGGATGCGTGATAACGAGCGGACGGTTGCGGATTGATTTTCTCCAATCTGCCAATTTGGCGGACGGATGGCGGATTTGAGATTTCTTTGGCCGCAACCGAACCGCCAAACCGCCAAATCGCGAGCACCCCTAGTAATTTATAAGACTTTATATTTTCAATTTGTTTAAATATTATGTTTGTGTTTTCAATTGAAAAAGAGTTTAAATATTCTGTTAAAAAAAAGTTTTCAACTTGAATATATTTTTTGAATTGAAAAAAATAAACATATTATTTATCTATATTTTTTGGTTTTTAAATCTAGCTCTAAAAATAAAAAATAAAAAATATGATATATGCTAGTTAGTTTTTGTTTTAAAAAACATATGTAGATGTAACAATATAGAGACATACAATCTCTACTATTGTTTTGTTCATGGTTTTGGTAGTTTGAATTATTATTATATTTTAATAATCACAGATTGTAATACTTTATGTGAAGGAATCATGCTGTGATTGTAATATGTGGATGAGGCATACAGTGATCGTGATATTCTAAAGTTTTAAACTTTCTTTTTTTAGATAAGGCATATAGTGATTGTAATACTTTTTTAAGTTATTGACTGTAATACTTTTTTTTTTTTTTTTCTTTTTGAGGAAGTGCACAAGTTGAATTATGTTAAAAATTTATAAAATTTTAAACCGCCAAACCGATTTGCATCCATCCGCCAAACCGCCAATCCGCTCAATCCACATCCGCCGGATTGGTGGACGGATGCGGATTGATTTTTTTTAATCCGCCAATCTGGCGGACGGATGGCGGATTGGAAGTTCCGTGGCCGCAACCGACCCGCGCCCACCCCTACTTAAAATAAGTTTATATTTTTTATTTTTTTATTTTTTTGAGTCACATCAATCAGCATCTTCTCTCTACTTTTTCTACACATAATTCAATAAAAGTTAAAAAGTGCACTTATTTAGTCTTCCCAAACTTGGCGGGGTGTTTAAAAAGTAAAAAAGTTAAAAAGTTATCATTATTCGTCAAAAGTCAAAAAATATGACTGCACAACTCTCAATCTTAATTTTTTCCTACACATTAATTTATATAATTTTTTAATACACATTTTTTCATAAAAAGTCAAAAAACTAACCCAAACAACTATATTTTTTTTCTCAACTTTTTAGTTCAAAAATTTAAAAAGTGCACTTATTTAGGACATCCCAAACAACCTCTAAATAAGTTCATACTTTTTATCTTTTTTTGGTCACATCAATCAATATCTCCTCTCTACTTTTTTACACACCCTTTTATAAAAATTTAAAAAATACACTTATTTAAAACATTTCAAATAACCCTAAGTCCCGTTTGGAAGGTGAGTGTTTTAGTAAAAAAGTTAAAGTTATAAAATAGTTTATGACTTATATTAAAAAGTCGAAAATTCACTTTTCTTTTTACTTTATGTATATTTTTTATTAAAAATTAAAAAGTCAAAAGGTCTGTTCCTAAACAAGACCTAAGTTGTGGCAATAGATTTTTTTAGTTAGCTTTTAACTATTTTAATTTAGGATTAAAAATTTGTTTGGTTTAATTTTTTTAATTTTTGTAAAAAAATAAAATAATTATGTTTTAAATATAATATTTTATCTTATTTATTTATTTATTTTATCTTCTATATTTTTTTAATCGAAAGGTGATTGCCAAACAACCCTTCAAAAGACAACGCCGTGTTGACTTGGGACGACACGCCTCGACAACGAACGCGTTACACGTGTTAGATGAGGCGTCCAAATATCTTCCTCCCTTTATTATATTATTAATTTTGGATGGTTTTGAAATTAGTCGGAAAAAGTGGGGAAAGCGAGGAGGGAGACAGGACAGGGAAGCGGGGAGACCACGTATACGCGGGCGGCAGAACTTGGAAGCGCGGCTGCCGCTTTTTGGGGCGGGCCCCACAATTCGACCAAATCCATGGAAAAGATTTGGCTTTTCATTTTAATAATGCCCCTCAACTCAAAATCTTTTTTTAATCATGAGTTGTTTGGGATGATTTTTTTTTTATAGAATATAAGTTGAGTTTGGATTGGATTTGAAGTGATATATTAGAGAAGTAATATGATTTAAATAAGATAATGTGACTTAGGCTTAAGTCAAGTTTGGCATCTTTAATAAAGCTAAAAAGTCAAAAATTACTATCCTATTTAAGTCACATCATCTTATTTAAGTCACATCACCTCTCTACCACATCACTTCAAACTCAACTCATATTTCATAAAAAGTCAAAAAATACACTTATTTAGAACATCCCAAACAACCCCTTGCCGTGTTAAAAAAAAGTTAAAAAGTCAAAAAGTCACTAGTCACATTATCTTATTTAAATCACATCACCTCTCTAATATATCACTTTAAATCCAACCCAAACCCAACTCATATTTTATAAAAATTTAAAAAGTGCACTTATTTATATCATCCCAAACAATCCTGTAAATAATATAGTGACTATTTGACTTTTTGATTTTTTTTAAACATGTCAAACCAGCCCATAGTCTACTATTAAGCTCTCGTTTAGGAAAATTACTTTTTAATTTAAGGGCAAATTAGATATACCCCTTGAGGTTTAAAAAATTATAAATACCCTCTGAAGGTACTATTTGCATAACAAAATTATGGAACAAATTGTCATGAAAATATAAACCTCAAGAGACAATTTGTTATGAAAATATGAATCTCAGGGGGATATTTGTAATTTCCAAAATTTCAGGAAGTATCTGTAATTTAACTAAACCTCAAAGAAGGTATATGTAATTTGCCCTTAAAAAAGTGATGACAATATCATTTCTTTCATACAATTAACGAATTAGTGATAAAAAAATAATTTAATTATTATGTAAATTAAAATTTCAAGAAAAATTAGTGTTTTATGTCAAAAGTACGAGACTAATTTTTTTCTTTTTCTTTTCAAAAGAGGTCAGTGTAATTTACCCAAAAATATACTTAAAAATTTCAAAACAATTGTCACTAAATTTAATACACTTTTTATTCATTTTATACATTTTCAAACAAAAATTATTCAATATTTCCGGACGTGTTTGTACTCCCTAATCACTCATTATTTAATATATTCCCTCATATTCCCCAATCACCCAACACAATACCCCACCTACTCACTTTATCCATCAATCATAATATTATAAAATATCACGTGTCTATATTTAAAAATTACTGAATAATTGATTTTCAAGATATTTTTTTTTTCTCACACTCCCTATCTAAACCAAGTGTGTCTTCTTATCAAATTTGGCTAATAAATATGTTGACAATAGCTAAATGAGTGACTATCAAATGCTGTTAGAATTTCATTTGTACAGAGTTAAAAATTCAATTTATTGATTTTGTTTTTTACCTTATTTAGCTAAAAAAAAAGTTAATTCTTATTTATTTCCGGTATCAAAAAGTAAAAATTACCTAACTTTCTTATGTTAGAAAGCTATGAAAAAAAGTTTTTAAAAACATTAATTTTTTTACCTTTGGCATTTTTAGTCCTGAAGGGAGCTTGGCCTTTGAACTAAACTCAACTCTTAATGCAACCCCTCTTCTCCAGGCCATTATGTTTTAGCTAACTCAAAAAAGAGAAAATCAAAATTATAACTTAACAAATTATAAATTATTGTTTTTAATATATTTGATGTAATAGTTGGAAATAATTCTATGGATACTAAGAGCATCATTATCAAACTTATTAAAACTTTCTCTTGATTATTTTATAGCACAAAATCATAGAAATATGCTCCATCAAGCTCAATTCTTAACTAGCTACTTTAATTGAATATCAAACCATTAGATTCGTGTAACTAAGTAAAGATGATTCAACAAATGAAACAATTTAAGAATAGAGAGTGTGGGGACATAATTTTTGAATGACAACACGTGGCCGAAGGTATGCTTTTTATGCTCTGAATAGTGAGTTAAGCACTTTTGTTATCTTTGAGAGATAACTGACTTGATCGTCGGAGTACTCCCGGGTGGACGAACCTCCACTGGAATCTCATCTTTTCTGTGACAGGTCGTTCGAGCAATCTATTCTGCCAGTGTTCTCCAGCTGAGTACCAGTTTGGCAGTGTGATCGGAAATTGACACACACAGAGAGTTTGTTGGAAAATGTGTTTGAAAAGATGGTTAGCTAATTTTTTTTTTATTTTAAAAAATAGACTTTTTGTTAAAATTTAACTAAAAATTTGACTATTTTGATAGAGATGCTCTAACACTATTATTAAAAATCTTACTAAAAATATAAGAGACTATAAAAAAAATCGTCATCTTCTGTTATTTCATATTGTAAAATAATATATGTGGTAAACAATTCAAAAGGTTTAAATTTATCAATATTCTATTAAAAGAATTGTGGGAAATAATACCATGGTAAATTCATAAAAATTTATGCATATGCTTTTATTTAATAGAATTTTCTTATTTTTAAATTTTTCTTTATAATTTTTTTTTAAATAAAATTACTATTCATATTTTAATGTGAAGGGTAAACTTGGTTACTTGGGGTAAAACATATCATCAAAAATGTCTACAAATTTGATAAGACAGATGTTTATCTGGAGAGCAAAACATAATTTATTGATTTTTTTTTTTTTTTTTTTTTTCAATTTTACGTTACTCTATCTAGACTAGTGAATCCTAATAAACAAACATTTTAGATCAACATAATTTTATTGTTTGAGAAATATATTAAAGTAACTAAATAATAGTGTAGACTCTCAAAATAATAATAAAACAACCGTGATTGAGCCCCCCGAAATCAGGGGCCCGAATCCCCCGAAATTCCATAATAGGTAAAAAAAAAAAAAAAGAAACAAAAAAAAAAAAAAGAAAAAAAGAAAACAGTTGTCAAAAATGAAAATTAAGGAGATTAGGGGGAGTATTTTTAGAGGAATTTTTCATTTTCCATAATCAACAAAAACTATAAATGGTTCAAACTACACCAACCAACCCCTATGTGTAATGAAAAAAAAAAAAATCTCCTTAGAACATAACTAGTATGAATTTGGGCCAAACCATAATTAATTTATATTTAGCCTATATATTCAAGGGGAAATTATCATCTGGTAATCTTAAAAAATTATTACACATTAATGAAATTATTCATAATTTTAAGTATTAATATTTAATGGTATTTACCTTTTTTTGTAATTTTTTTTTCTTAACACCACTGATGGGTTATTTTTCCTAGATTCAAATTTTAAATATTTTTATTAAAACAAAAATTGAGATCCCTAAAAGGGCTCTCCTAATTTACTTACAAAATGACATAATTTATATATCAAAATTTTTATTTACCATAAACTCAACTATGTAAAACTTAATCTCTTTATCACCTTATTATAAGAAAGTAGTGAGTATGTAATATTTTATTATAGAATAATGCTTGAGACCCCCTTTTGAGGGTCACCCCCTCACCCCTCCCTTTGCCACGTAACGGGTGGTGATTGGAGGAGCAGGAAAAAAAAAAAAAAAAAAAAGGTAACCAATGAGAGAGAGGGGGTCAAAGGGGTGGAAAAAAAAGGGAGATGAATCATTACTCTTTATTATAATACTGTACAAGATATAATTCTTTTTGAAATTGTAATTACTTTTATATTCTATTTAATATTGTTAAATAATTGATCAAACATTCATGTTGATATGGACATAAAATGGTTACTTGAAGAAAATTTCCAACCAATTTCCATGCAAGCCCAACTCTAAAATCGCTTAGCGCCTCTTTGTTTGAATGCGAACCGGCATATCTTTAAATTGAGTGACAATCCCTCCACTGGAAAAATTTTAATCATTGCTCTCCTTAAACAATATAAAAAAAAAAAAATGAATAAATAAATTATAATTGAATGCTGTTGGGGTGCTAGTAGCTTTCATTGCTTTAATAAAATAAAATGAACTTTCTCCCTCATTGGCGGTTTGGTGTATTAAATATAATTATTTTTTTAAAAATTTAAGGATTCTATATTAAATTTTTTAGTATTTTTATTATATTTTTTATGGGAGTGTTTGGAAAGTAGATTAGAAACTAAGGGATTGTTTGAGATGTCTTAAATAAGTGTATTTTTTTATCTTTTTAGACTAAAAAGTTAAGGAAAAAAAGTGAATGTTTGGGTTAACTTTTTTATTTTTTACAAAAAAATATGTATTAAAAAATTGTATAAATTAGTGTGTAGAAAAAGTTTTGACAGTGTAGGTTGTGCGGTGGTAGCAAGGTTTGTAAAGTGGTGTAATAGGAAATGGTTGCCTCCTTTTTGGGCAACTATTTGGACGATGCTCTTTGGCTGGTGAGGGCCCACCAAGGGTTCTGCTTTGCTAATCAGAACCGTTCAATGTGTACAACTCGTCGAGTATTATATGTTTGTAAAAAATCACACTGATCAGATATCTATAGTATCTGATCGGATTAGCTTTTTGTCAACCGTTAACTATAATACCGTCAATTTTTTATACAAAACTGATTTGATCATGTAATTAGCGATATCCGATCAATGTGATTTTTTACAGCCATATAGTACTGGACGAGTTCTACACATTGAACGGTTCGGATTATCAAAACGGGACTCGTGGTGGACCCCCACAGGTCCAACATTACCGTCCAACTCAGTGAATATATATATATGTAATTTTTTTTTATTCCTTTCTTGGCACTTTCCCATCAATTTAGTATCGAAAACAGTGTAAAGTTGGTTTGTATTAAAATATTATATATATTAATTTTTTTATATTTTTAATTTGTGAATAGTGATGACTTTTATATTTTTTTTTTTTGTAATTTTTTGACTTTTTGAATTTTTTTTTTAACATTCCAAACCAGGCCTAAAATAATCAATAAAGATAAAGTAGATTAAAATAATTAATAAAATAAATTATCACATTTAAATTATAATTATTTCATTTTTTTTCTCATAACTATTAAATTATCTATAAAAAAAATACCTAAATTCTTAAATACAATTTTTTAAACCAAATTAAAATTATCAAAATATCAACTAAAATAGCTAACTTTCTAAACAAACGCCATAATTAGACAACTTATTTAAATGAGGGGTAAATTACACTGACACCTTCTGATGTTTAATTCAATTACATCCCACTCCCTAACGCTCTCAAAATTACATTTGCACTCCTCTGATTAATAATCCTATTTCACAAATCTCCTTATTTATATAAAAGGCAACTTTTACTAGAAAAATAGAAAAAATTGCATTGAAAGAAAAAAAAATAATAAAACAAAGGAAGAGAAAAAAAAAATAAAGAAAGTAAAACAAAGTAAAAAAAGAGACAGTGTAAGAGTTTAATATTTTTATTCCATTTAATAATTATAATAACAAAAAAATTAATATAATTTCTTAAATATCAAAAAAATAATATATATTAAATTCAAATCTGATGTATGTGTAATTTATACTTAAATGAGTTACAGGCCATTTACCTTTTAAGTTATAGGCATGGTTTGACAATTGGGTTTGGATAGATTTGGGGTTATTTTAGTTATAAAAAATAAATTAGGTTATTTAGTCATAATAAACAAAATATCACATTTAATTCATAATTATTACACTATTTTTTCATAAAAAAAATTAAAAAAATTAAAAAATTATTCCCAAACCAAACTTTTTATCCCAAATTAAAATAGTCAAAAAAAAAAAAATTAAAAGCTAAAAAACCTAACACACTTATCAAACAAAGCCATAATGTAATAAGGTATATAAAACCTGTCCAACATTCACAATATAGTCATGTAATGTATGTACATATCTGTATGTATGTATGTATATGTATGGATGTGGGGGTGGAGTGTGGACATGCAGTTGCGATGGTGTCATGCCATAATAATTGACTGACATCCAATTTTTTATTTGAATTTTAAAAAAAAATGGAGAGGGGGTACGGCGGCTGTGGGGCCGTGATGCAATGTGACGTGATGTGTCGGACTTTGACAGACAGTTACGCCGGCGGCTCGGCTGCGTTTGTGCAGGCGGTTTTGAGTGGGGTGTGGGTTCCACACGCTCCAAGAGCCGCTTTCGCCGCCGCGTTATCAATAGTATCGTTATGAATAAAAAACAAATAAATATATATATATTAAAAATAAATACCATCATTAATTCCAATTTATTTTTATTTTATCTTACGCCCCAACTAATAAATTAATAAATTAAATAATATAAGAATAATAAAAATTTAATAAAAATTTATCATAAAAAAAAAAAAAAAAATAAAATTAAAAATATAAAAAAATAAAAAAAAAAAAATAAAAAAAAAAAATTTTTTATCTTTATTTTTAATAAAAATATAATAAAGACTTAAATTGTAATAAGTCTCAGAAAGTCTATTGAATATAAGTCTCCAAAGTAGGACTTATTGGTAGTTTACCCTAAAAATAATCATTGAAATTATTATTTAGTATTAAAAAACATATTAAAAGTATTAAAAAATATAAAAATATTTTCCAATATGGTCCCATTTGGTAGAACAGTGAAAAAATGATTATAAATTATAATTTAACAGATTATGACTTATACTGTGAATATAAGCTATGAACTTATTTGGTACAACTATGAAATTATGAATTTAAATAGTAGAATAGTGTTTGATTAATAAGTTGTAAAATAATTTTTTACTACGTAATTGTCCATTTTGCCTTTATATGATATAAAAATGATTATTTTTTCATTTTTTCAGTTTTAATTTAAAAAAATTTATTTCATGAATAAAAATTAATATAATTAGTATTACGAAAGTTAATATAATTAGCATCAATTAATACTAAAATTAATAATAGTATCAATTAATATAAATTTTTTCATTTTTTCATTACAAATTAATTAGTGTCAATTAATGGCTTAATTACCATCAATTAATACTAAAATTAATAATAGTATCAATTAGTATAATTTTTTTCATTTTTTCATTATGAATGAATTAGATGTCAATTAATAGCTTAATTACCATCAATTAATACTAAAATTAATAATAATATCAATTAGTATAATTTTTTTTTCATTTTTTCATTACAAATGAATTAGGTGTCAATACTAATTAATATAAAAATACACAAAATTAATTTTAAAAATGCTAATAATACAAAAAATACTAATAATATTATTTACTGTGTAATTGTCTATTTTTTCCTTATATGTTATAAAAATGATTATTTTGTCATTTTTTCAATTCTAATTTTAAAAAAATTAGTTCATTAATAAAAATTAATATAATTAGTATTACAAAAATTATTATTTTTATTAATAGTATCAATTAGTACAAAATTATTTCATTTTTTCATTATAAAATTAGTGTCATTTATTTTATCAATTATTATTTTTCATTTAATAGAAGTTATTTCATTTTTTTTATTATTTTGTCTTGTTTTCATTAATATCAATTAGAACAATTGTTTTTTTTAATATTATTATTACAATACCAAAGAAAATACCAAAGAAGTTATTTAATTGAAATAAATTTATATTGATATTAACTGAAATAAAATTGTGCAATTTATTTAAATTGTGCAATTTATTTAATTTATTAATTCATTACAATTAATCATTATTATTGTTTTTATTATTTAATTTTTATTTTTGTTTTTAATTATTATTTTTATTATTTTGTTTTTAATTATTAATTTTGTTTAATTTGTTTAATTTTTGTTTTTGTTTTTCTTCTCTTCCTTCCTAAAACATCTATACGCAGCCGGTGGTCTGCAACCCTAGCCACCGCCGCGATCTAGAATGGTAGAGAGGGAGTGCCATCGCTCGTAACCGTTCACCCACCTGAACAATGTCGGAGATAGGAACTGGTTCGTGAGAAACATAGAGAGAGAGAGAGAGAGAGAGAGAGACGACGGCAGGACGACGGCGATCTGGTTCAGATCGCGATGCGTAGGGTTTTGCCTTGAGATCACGATGACAGCGACTCTGGAAACACAAATCTTTATCTTCGTCGACGATCAACCCAGATCTTCATCTTCATCTTCATCAACGAGCTTCTAAACCCTATCGACCCAACCACAGATCGTCATCTTCATCAACGATCTTCATCCCGTCGTGTCGATTGCAGATCTTTATCTTCATCGACGACCAACCCAGATCTTCGTCTTTATCGTGAGAGAGAGAGAGAGAGAGAGAGAGCACCGCCAAAAATCGCCAATCACTCTTTGAGAGGAGTGAACAGTGTTTTGCATTATAGTTTATATAGTGGCCATTTGGTAATATTTGAGGTTGATGAAGGGCATTTATGTCATTTTACCCCTCAATTTTAGCTTCCCGGTTAAGCTGTTTGAGAAAAGCATTTCCTCCTCCACTCAAAGAATAATCACTTTTTCGACTTAATTTAAGCTAAAAGTTGATCACTTAAGTTAGACCAAACATTCAAAAATTACTTAATTTAAGCCAAAAACTGATTTTAAACTGTACCAAACGGGGCTAAGATCGTGCCCAAACCCGCTTATGATTAACATTTGTGTTTTAGGAGTTAAGCCTCGTTTGACAAGTGATTTTTTAGTTAAAAAGTTAAAAAATCATTAAAAAAATCAAAAAACTAACAATCTATACCAAAAAGTCAAAAATTCTCTTTTATTTCTATTTTTTGCATATCTTTTCGTAAAAATCAAAAAGTTATCCCAAACAAACTATTTTTTTACATCATATTTTAGCCAAAAAACTAAAAAGTTACAAAAAAAGCCTATTCTTAAACGAGACCTTAGATTAAATTTACATGTAATTTTATTTTTACACATTAATATTTTTTTAATTTATACTAGCATATCATTCATACTATACATGAGATAAAATAATATATTATTTATTACAAATATTTTATATTTATTTTTTTTTATATTTTATCTCTCGTAAATAAAATTTTGTATAAAAGTTTAAGGATTTTTTTAAAAAAAAATATTCCTTTACTATATGAATTTTAAAAAATTATCATATTGGTTTTTGAAAGGGAAATAATTAAAGAAATTTTTAAAATTTAATGAGTAAGAAAAAATTATCATAACATGTAAAACCACTAAAATCACGGTTAAACCAGCAAATCATTCAAACAAAAACCAGTTTAGCTTAATTAGTTAGGTCAAAAGGCCAACCAGTTTATACAAAAATTAATTATTTAAAGCTTTTAAAATTTATTTTATTAAAATTTAAACTGTCACTAAATATGAAAAGCAATCTATTAATTTAAATTTAAAATCAACACAATATAAACTTAAAATTAAAAAATCTATTTCAAAATTTATAAGTTTTAAAAACAAATTTAAAATTATCATAATTATCTCATAATTTTTGCATTAAGGAGCAGTAAGAGTGATATTGAGATTATCGATAGATCTATATATTTTATAAAAGAATATTTTTAGAGAAAATTAGTTTAGGGTCCCTCTCCTGCTTTTCGTAATGGAAGAGATCCACAAAATTATTTTTTGATATCTAAGGTCCCTGAACATATATCAAAGAAATTGGACTTTTGCCTCTCTCTCTCTCTCTCTTTCTCTCTCTCTATCAACCTCATTTTGATCACCACCACCAGACGCCCTTCTTTATTCGACTTTCTCTCTCTCTCTCTCTCTAATGGCCAATTTCAAACCCTAATATCTCTCTTCTGTATCCCTCTGATCATAAGACTCATTGGCCGCCTCTACTACCCGGACTTCGACGACGGGGATCCCAACAAGAGTTACCAGGTCCCCATCGCCATCACCTCCGCCATGGCCGCCATCGCACTCTTAGGGACCGTCGTCGATCAGCTAATCTTCGGATACCTCGCCGATCGTATGGGTCGACGGCGTATTTACGGCCTCGCAACCAGATCGGTCATGCTCAGTTCCGCCACGGACCGCCTTATCCTCCGTCATCTTCCTCCTCGTTTCTTCACAATCAGACTCCGACATTAACCCCTGTGGCTCCGACAAGCTATCATCCATACTCTGTTGATTGGTGTGAAATGGCTAGGTCTCCATGTGAGAAAGAGAGAGAGTGTGTGTTGAATATTGAGTCCCTCCGTCTATGTGTGTTGCGGTGTGTGTTTGCCGTGTATGTGTGTGACTATGTGCATGGGTTGAAGCTCTGTGTGTGTGGTGTGAAGCTCAAAAAATGAAGCTGCCGTGGTGAAGCTAATATGTATGTGTATTAGTGTCTTGTTTTTCAGTCGAGAGGGAGAGAAGAAAGATGTCAGCCAAAGAGGCTGACCCTCCCTGTGTGTGTGTTCCTTTTTAGCCCCTGATCAGTGCCTTCTCCTCATCTTGATTATTTTTTATTGATCTTCTATTGATTTCCTCTTTCAACCAAAGAGAGAACCCGTACTAGCAAGAGAGAGTACATACATATGTGTCTTGTTTTTCTCTCTCTCCGCTTCAATTTTGTCCACTCTCTCCCCAAATAATCATTCTCTAAGAAGAGAGAAATTTTCAAATTTCTCTGGAGATGTAATTTTGTGAAAAGACAGAAAAATTTGTCTGGGAGAGTGAGAAGTATATGAAAAGTAGAGAAATTTGGAGAATAGGAGGGCAGAGAAATTTACAGTGTTAACAGAAGTGTTGATTCAAGGCATTGGTGAGCTATCAATATCAAGATGCACACTCTTTAGTTCCATGTATTGCATTGTGTCTCGTATTGGTTATATTTTTGAACCCTTCTATCAAACTGTAGACAACAAGTGAATTTCTCTAGTTAGAGGGAATTTTCTTTGGAAATGAGTAAATTTCTTTGGAGTAGAGAGGGAAATTTCTTTGGGTTGAATCTAGAGAAATTCTCTGGTGAGATTTTCTCTGTGATATGTCCAGAGAAATTTGAAATTTTCTCTGTGATTTGTCCAGAGAAATTCTCTGGATCGAATTTTCTTTGGATTGATGTTAAGGGACCTTAGACATCATGAAAATATTGAGTGTCCTTCATGTTATAAAATCATAATACCAGGGACCTTCAAAAAAAAAAACCCTCATATTTTTAAGGAGAGATATTATAAGAGTTTCAAAATTCCATATAAAATTATTTTTAAAATCAAAATCTCTATGTGAAATTGTAAAATAAAAGTTAAATGAAAACTAGCCAATTAGGATTTTTTTAATTGTTTAAAATTAAGAAAATTAAAAAATTAATATGCAATATTGATCATAAAACTTCTCACTAAAAATCTCATTTTGTTTATATAAATGTGAGTATAAGATTCACTTTATGTAACTGAAATAATTCACTTTATTCCTTCTTTTCTCGATATAAGATTATAAAATAAAAGTTAAATGAAAGCTAGCCAATAGAGATTTTCTTAATTGTTTAAAAGTTAACAATTGTTTTGGCGGGAAATTTATTTCGAATCAAACAATCATAGCCGTTTAATCTTTAATTAGATGAATCTTTAATTTATTTCGACTCAAACAAATTTAACCAACATATTTTGATAAAATCGCTAAAATCGCAGTTAGACCAGCAAGTCAGTCAAATAAAAAACGGTTCACCTTATCGGTGAGGTCAAAGGACCAACAAACTTATACAAAAATTAATTAATTAAAACTTTTAAAATTTAAACTATCTTGAACTGAAACATAAAAACACTACAATATTAAATGGGAGCACAAGTTTTATATAGTGAAACAACTAATTTTTTATTCTTTTTCCTGATGTGAGATTGTAAAATAAAAGTTAACAGTTGTTTGGGTGGGAAGTTCATTTCTAATCAAGCAATCTCAGTCGTTCAATTTTTAATAAGGTCAATCTTAATTTATTTCAAATCAAACAAATCTAAATAATATATTTTGATAAAACAGCTAAAACCACGGTTACACCAGTGAATCAGTTAAACTAAAAATGATTAAACCAGTGAATTAGTCAAACTGAAACATGCACAATACTATAATATTAAATAAAAGTATAAGATTCACTTTATATAAGTAAAACAACTCACTTTTTCTTTATTTTCTTGATGTGAGATTGTAATTATTTTAAAATTAAATATTATAAGAGTTTCAAAATCTAATACAAAATTATTTTTTAAATCAAAACGTCGATGTGAGATTGTAAAATAAAAATTAAATAGAAACTAACCAATGGAGATTTTCTTAATTGTTTAAAATTAAGAAAATAAAATAAAAAAATTGGTATTGGTTATAGGACTTATCACTAAAAATCTTTTTTTGCTTATATAAATGAGAACGTAAGATTCACTTTATATAAGTGAAATAATGCAATTTTTTTTTTCTTTTCCCGATGTGAGATTGTAAAATAAAAATTAAATAAAAACTAACCAATGTGGATTTTTTTAATTGTTTAAAATTAAGAAAAAACAATAATATATATATATATATATTGGAACACAAGATTCACTTTACGGAAATTAAACAATTTACTTTTTTCATTTTTTTTCTCAATTTGGAATTGTAAAATAAAATGTAAATAGAAGCTAGCCAATTGAAATTTTTAAAATTAAGAAAATTCAATAATTCTGGAATAAGCATCTAGAAGGCGTTTCTCTCAAAATTTTATTTATAAGATTCACCTTATATAAGTGAAATAACTCATTTTTTCTTTCTTTTCCCGATGTAGGATTATAACACTTTATATAAGTAAAACAATTCACTTTTTCTTTCTTTTTTCGATGTAAGATTGTAATTATTTTAAAATTAAATATTATGATAGTTTCAAAATCCCATACAAAATTATTTTTAAAATCAAAACATGTATGTGAGATTGTAAAATAAAAGTTAAAATGGAAGTTAACCAGTGAGAATTTTCTTAATTGTTTAAAATTAAGAAAATTCAATAATTTTAGAATAAGAGTTTGGAACTCCTAGACGACTTCTCCCTAAAAACTTCATTTTCCTCATATAATATATAGATAGATAATGAAACAAATTTTGCTTTTTCTTTTTCTCCCGATGTGAAATTATAAAATAAATCATAAACTAATTAGAGTTTTATTTTTATATGGTTAAATAGAAGTTAGCCGATGAATTTTTTTTTTAATTGTTTAAAATTAATATAATCAGTATGAGAAATCGCGATTAAACCAGCGAATCGGTTAAATCCAAAATAGTTCAGCCTAATGGTTAGGTCAAGTGACCAACCAACTTATACAAAAATTAATTAATTAAAACTTTTAAATGCTATTTTAATTTTAAAATTTAAATTGTCTTGAATTAAAGTATACACAATACTATACTATTAAGATTCACTTTATATAAGTGAAACAACTCACTTTTTTTTTTTTTTTCTTTTTTCCGATGTGGGATTATGAAATAAAAGTTAACAATTATTTGGACGGAAAATTTATTTCTAATCAAGCAATCTCAGTCTTTCAATATTTAATTAGATCAATCTTTAGTTTATTTCAAATCAAATAAATCTAATCAATTTATTTTGATAAAAATGCTAAAATCACGGTTAAATCAACAAATCAAAAATAATTTAGCCTAATCAGTTAGGTCATAATTAATTAATTAAATTTTTTAAAATTTAAACTATATTGAATTGAAACATGCACAATACTATAATATTAAATAGGATTGAAGTATAAGATTCACTTCATATGAGTAAAATAACCTTTCTTTTTTTTTTTTCTTTTTCCGATGTAAGATTATCAAATAAAAGTTAGCCAATGGAGATTTTCTTAATTGTTTAAAATTAAGAAAATCAAGAAAATTAGTATGAGATATTAAAATTTTTACGAGGCTCCTCTCTAAATGGGATGAGAGTATAAGATTTAATTTATATGAGTAAAACAACTCTTTTTTTTTTCTTCTTCTTTTTCCGATGTGGGATTATCTTAAATGGGACAAGAGTATAAGGGGTTGTTTGGGGTATCCTAAATAAGTGCACTTTTTATCTTTTTGGACTAAAAAATTGAGGTTGAAAATATAAATGTTTGGATTAACTTTTTGACTTTTTATGGAAAAATGTGTAATAAAAAATTGTAAAAATTGATTTGCATAGAAAAATTCGAATTGGGAATTGTGCAGCCGTAATTATTGACTTTTGATGAATAATGTTAACTTTTTAACTTTTTGAGTAACTTTTTGTCTTTTTATCTTTTTTGAAAGATTCCAAACTTGTCCTAAGATTCATTTCATATGAGTAAAATAATTTATTTTTTATTTCTTTTTATGACGTGTGATTATCAAATAAAAGGTAGCTAATGGAGATTTTTTTAATTGTTTAAAATTAAGAAAATTAGTATGAGATATTGAAACTTTTACAAGACTCCTCACCAAAAATCTCATTTTCCTTATATAATAGATAGATAATTAATGAAATTTTTTATTAGGGTAAATTATATCAACATTTTCTGATGTTTGGTCTAATTACATTCCATCCCTAACATTCTGGAAATTACATTGCTACTCTTGTGGTAAATAGTCTCATTTCACAAATCCCCTACTTATATAAAAGGTAACAACTCCTATTAGAAAAATAGAGAAAATTACATTTAAAAAAAAATAAAGCAAAGGAAACGAAAAGAAAACACAGAAATTAAAGTAAAACAAGAAAAGAGAGAGTATACGAGTTCAATATTTTCATTCCGTCTCAATAAATACAATGACAGGAAAGTTAGTAAAATTTCTCAAACATTAAGGGTGATATGTATTAAATTCAAACCTTAAGGGATGTAAGTGTAATTTACCATTTTTATTAATATAATTTTGTCTTAAAATCAAAATATCAGAATACCTTCATCTTCTTTTATTCAAATCTTAATTCTAAAATAGTACAATAATTTTCTATCGCTAACGCCACCTCTCATCCGCCATTCCCTCTCGTCATTTTTTTTCTCCTTCTTCTCTTTCTCTTCATCTATGATTACTTTCCGTCATGAGCCATACACTCCTATCAGTCTCCCATCAAGAATCACTCAAGATTGACTGTGGAGGTCTAGGATGGATGATGATGAGTTAGAAGTGGTGGTCGTAGTGATAGAGAGTTGAAAGTAGTAGCAACGGCAATAAGGAAAGGAGTGGGTGAATGGGAAAATAAATAAATAAATAAAGCTCTATTTGGCCTAGTTCTATAATATGTTTTCAAAAATAAATAAATAAAAACTTCATCTTTCAATATGGTTTTATCTTTTTAGGGGTTAAAAAGTTAAAAAATTAATAAAAAAAAATGGTATTTTTTTATTAAATTAATTTGTATTTTTCTCAATTTTTTTTTTATAAAAAAAGTGATTCAAAAATTGAAACCAAACATTGAAATACCATTTTTATAAAATTGAAAATGAAAGTAATATTGAAATATAGAGATGTGTACTGAAAATTTATATTTTTATAATGTGTATATTGAGGAGGGATTCATTAAGTATGTGTACTAAGGGGATTAGTATGTGAAAATAGAATTATCTTAAATTGACACACAAACCATTTAGCAGTAAATTATCAACAGGCGTTAATAGTTGAATTTAATAAAAGTGCTACAGACCCCCATGACCCCCTACGCACCTGTCTGAGAGAGCGGAAGGGCACCTGTGTGTGTGTGTGAGAGAGAGAGAAAGAGAGAAGGAAAAAAATACATAATGAGTGGTCACCAATTAATTGGGAGTCGTGGAGGTCACCTATTTTGGGGGCCTCAAGCATTAATCTGAATTTAATTCTCATTAAATTTTATTAATTCGTCACTGAAAGCTAGTCTTAACAGAATCATTGACAAACAAAAAATATGAGACAATTTTTAAATCTGTCATTAAAAATTAACAATTAGTGATATTTTTTGTGATAATTTTCTAAATATGTCATTAAAAATTGACAATCAATAATATTTTTTATGAGAAAATTTTTAAATTATTATTAAAAATCAATAATTAGTATTTTATTATATATTTTTTTAAATGTTAAAGTAGCTATTAGACAATAAACTTATCTACTGAGAACTGCATGTAAGTCCCAAAAATTAATGTTTAAGGCTTACTTATGGGCTCGTGAGCTGGGCTGACAGGTTGCGTCTAACACGTCAATGGGTCAATTGTAAACTCAACTGACCAAGATTCAGCCCCATATTTAAGTTTTTTTATTTTTTATTTTCACATATTTTTATTTTGAAAAACCATATATAAATTTATTTTTTAAATTCATTTTATTGATCTAATGATGTATAAGTAATATAATTGATTGATAATTAGAGAAGATATGAAAAAAAATGTTACCTTTAATATCCTAATTGATTTTAATATCACTAAATTTAAAAATTCAATCTAATTTTTTTTTAATAAAATCTTAAATAGCAATACTATTATATTTTTATATTTTCTGTCAAGTTTATAGGCTGTGCCCACAGGTAGACCAATGGATTGCCTCTCCCTAGGGGTAAATATTGCCCTGTTTAAATTGATTTGGAACAAAATTAGAACTAATCTATCACTGACATTTTCATAAAAATTAAAATCAAATCAAATTAAAATCGTGAAATTAAGATGAATCAAACTATTTAAAAACACAGCTTATATAATTTGTTCATAAGAAAAATCTTATAACATTTAAAGAAAAATTAACTTATCATAAATTTCAAAAATAATAATAACATGTCTATCAAACAAATTATTCTTATAATATTTATCAGTTAAGCAAAAACATAACATTAAGCAAACGAGTAAGTTTATGTGCACATAAATCAAATACAGAATGGGAGGGTTGTGTCTCATTCTGTGTTTGGTTTTTGTGTTCCTAATATTATTGTTAAGCAAACATTGTTCAACATTAATCTATATAATTTTTCGAAATATAAACTTTCAAAATATAAATATACACATTGTTTTACTATTAACTTAAATAAATATAACATCTAGCAAATAAATTTCACCATTAACTTAAACAAATATAATATCTAATAAATAAATATATATGGTTTAAGTTATACGGTCCGTTTCAATTTAAACTTAGAATCAATTCGTGGAGACCAATTCCCCAAATTTTAAGCTATATGGTTTAAGTTTAAGTTATATCGTTTCAGTTTAAGTTATACGGTCTAGAACCATTGACCTAAAATTAGAACCAATTTGTGGAGACCAATTCTCCAAATTTTCAAGTCAGAATTGAATTATGAATTAAAAAAACTAAATCATACCTACCATTGATCTAGACCAATTCAATTTGCAAATTTTTTGATTTTCTTGCGTAGCCTTGCTCCCACGAGCTAAGTTGCAAGCAAACTAACCAGTGCCCTCTAATTAACCAAAGGGTTGGACCTAATAATATGACTATTACTAAAAGGTTTTTATGGTATGTCTTTTTATAGGAGAAGATATGCTTTTTATAATTTCAACATCAAGATGATTTATAACACAATCACAAAATGATATTTCTTGATAATTTAAGAAATTTATTTACATATTTTTATAGTTTATGAAGTTAAAATAATAATTTTCAATAATTTATAGGTCATCATATAAATAACCCATGATTATAACATAACTATAAAGTTGACAATTTTCTTATAGTACTTCCTTTTATAATTATATCATAATAATTCATAACTACCAATACAAAAATTCACAAATTTTCTAATAATAGAAGATTGTGTATAGTAGTTGGAACTTTTTTGTCACGACTCGCTCCCTCTACTCAAGGGTTAAGTATCGTGATGGCCAGTAACTGAAGTTACCTACGACCAATTCTTGAACAAATAAATAAACGCGAGCGGAAGTAATATTTAAATGAGGGTACCAAAATAATCATCGGAACTTCTATTTTTATTACAAAATTTATTGACCAAAAAGGTCGATATTTACATAGAAAAAATATCATAAAAGTGCTGTGTGTGTCTATTCTGTAGCCCCACGTCTAAGACTTTCCAAAAGCTATTTCTGAATTGCATTGATTCCTGAAAATTGGTAAACAGCTATAAGCACATGGCAGAATGAGAAATATTATACTAAGAGTATAAAGGACACGAAATAATCATAGATAGTTAGTTAGGCCAAAACTTTTACATAACTCAGTTTGGTAAATAAATCATTGATGGCAGAAACTGAAATACAGAAATTATGTAAGTAAATGACCATAACCACGGTGCCGAACAGAACAGAACAGAGTAGAGGTCACAAGAGTGACAGTCAGAACAGAGATACGGACTTAAGAGGTGGCTCGTACGGACTCTAGAGGTGGCTCCCACAACAGTGTAATACTTAGCTCCGCACAGCACTTTGCTCTGCACGGAAGACAGGTTAATGGATCCATGACAAACAGAGGACCACAAAGTGGTCAAACAGAGGCCAATGGTTATTTAAATCCCCCAAAGTATGGGACTCTCGTAGTGGTATTTACAAAACATAATTATTTATAAGGTTATAGTTAAATATTCTTAAAATATAAAACAAACATATCTATGGGTTTTCTTTTAACAAATAGGGTTCAGATATTAAACCACGTAATTGAAATATTAATATAACTTAATATAATTTATAAAAACTTAACTTGTATAAAATAAATATGATAAGTCAAAATGTACGTAAAACATATAATGGTAACTCAAAGTATAATATAACTCACCTTAACATTAATATCTCACTCTTTCTTTCCACTATTAAAAACCTTCTCAACTTCTACTATTTTTCCTTTCTTTCTCTCATTTCTTTCTTTCTTCCCTTCTCTATTTCTTTTCCTTTTCTTTCTTCTTTCTTTTTCCTCCAGGTGAAACACCTCTCTATTTATAGGGAGATAAGGCGCATACGTGGCCCCGAATCGTCTAACAGATTCGATAATCAATTATAAAGATTCATTCTTATCTTTAATAGATATTTAAGATAATTACACTTTGACTCAATATTTTAATATAATTATATAAACATAATTAATCCTTAATTAAATTATACTATATCGTATACCAACAGAAAATTAATTATTTATTTTACTATCACATCCATTATTATTATTATTATTATTTATATTTTGACCTCTAAACTTTTAATAATTATATTGTTTTACAAAATTACACATAATAATATATAATAAATTATATATTTTCCTAACTGTGATTAAATAATATTAGTATAAATTCTACAGAATAATTAAAAATCTGGGTTGTTACAATCTTCCTTCCTTTTAAAATTTCGTTCTCGAAATTTGTCATATGTGTAAACTATCTGCTGCGTACTCTGATAAATATATATTAGATGATTAATCTGATAGAAAATATTACTTAAAAAAAAAAATACCAAAAACAACTCACTGTATAATTGTCAAAAATTGGTTTGGACCAAAATGAGAAATAATTGGTAACTTTAAAAACTTTTCACTCATTTTGTTTACGACAAAAATAAATAAATAAATAAAATGAGAACACAATGACAGAATCATATGCAAGAATTGAAAAAAAATTTAGATGAACTTTTCATTGATGGAAAATAGTTTCAAAATTAGTATCTTTATAATTTGAACCCATCTTTAAAAGTTGAATTAAATTTTTTTTTTGAATACTGAACTGAAAATTATATATATATTTAATTATATTATAATTTTGGTAGATGCTTGAGCCTGACATCCTTCTTTTCTTTTCCTTCTTTGACTATACCAAATATAATTTATATCTATTATCCTTCACAAATTATGCACAAAAAAATAAAATAAAATTTAACAAATATATATATATAATCATATAAAATTATAATATAATTAAATCGACTAATAAAATATAATATTTAGGAACTAATTACCCGCTACCCTACTTCTTAAATGTGGGCGTGTCCTATACTCCAATGATGATTTATTTATTTTTATAAATCATTACTCTGATACCACTTGTCACGACCCGCTCCTCATACCCAAGGAATAAGCATCGTGATGGCCAGCAACTGAAGTTACCTACAACCAATTCTTGAACAAATAAATAAACGCGAGCGGAAGTAATATTTAAATGAGGGTACCAAAATAATTATCGGAACTTCTATTTTTATTACAAAATTTATTGACCAAAAATGTCGATATTTACATAGAAAAAATATTATAAAAGTGCTGTGTGTGTCTATTCCGCAACCCCACGTCTAAGACTTTCCAAAAACTATTCATGAATTGCATTGTTTCCTGAAAATTGGTAAACAGCTATAAGCACATGGCAGAGTGAGAAATATTATACCAAGAGTATAAGGGACACGAAATAACCATGGATAGTTAGTTAGGCAAAACTTTTACATAATTCAGTTTGGTAAATAAATCATTGGTGGCAGAAACTGAAATATAGAAATTATGTAAGTAAATAACCATAACCACGGTGCCGAACAGAACAGAACAGAGTAGAGGTCACAAGAGTGACAGTCAGAACAGAGATACGGACTTAAGAGGTTGCTTGTACGGACTCTAGAGGTGGCTCCCACAACAGTGTAGCACTTAGCTCCGCACAGCACTTTGCTCCGCACAGAACAGAGGTTAATGAATCCATGACAAACAAAGGACCACAAAGTGGTTAAATAGAGACCAATGGTTATTTAAGTCTCCCAAGGCATGTGACTCCCGTGGTGGTACTTACAAAACATAATTGTTTATAAGGTTATAGTCAAATATTCTTAAAATATAAAATAAACATATTCATGGGTTTCCTTTTAATAAACAGGGTTCAGAAATTAAACTACGTAACTGAAATATTAATATAACTTAATATAATTTATAAAAACATAATTTGTATAAAATAAATATGGTAAGTCAAAACATACGTAAAACATATTATGGTAACTCAAGGTATAATATAACTCATCTTAACATTAATACCTCAATCTTTCTTTCCACTACTAAAAACCTTCTCAACTTCCACTATTTTTCCTTTCTTTCTCTCATTTCTTTCTTTCTTACCTTCTCTCTTTCTTTTCCTTTTGGCCCTGTTTGTTTTCCTCTTTCACAGTCTGGAGTGGACTGTGAATGATGAACAGTGATCATACCTTCTATTTGTTTACATATTTGGGGAATGGATTCATAAGCCAAAGGGCTTCTGATGGGCCTTGGACGTTGGGATTGTTAGTTTGCCCCAACACTTGGTATTGAATATTAGTCCGTTGGTATTAGGAGAGTAATTTACTTGTTTACCCTCTTTTCTTCTCCTTCTCTCTCAGTCTATCTCTGTTCTCTTATCATATATATATATATATGCATATGTATATTTCATTCGATGTCTCACAAACCAAACAGAAATGTAGACAAATTGCAAATCAGAATAGTAAAATTGAAGAGTGATGCTCCGATCTTCAATTAAATCAAACAAAACATATACAAATCAAAAGATATAGCATATGATATACATATATATATATATATATGCAGCTAATATATATATCTTTGATCTCCTCAGTTGAGGGATTGATTACGGAGATAATTTTCTTCTCCACAGGCTCTCTCCATTCACGTTTCTTCCTCTTCGCCATTGACTCTCTCTTCCCCTCTCTATCTATCTATCTATGTCGGTGAACTCACAGTGGAAGGCAAAAGTGGATTTCTTTAATAAGAAGAAGAAACGTGGGTTTCTTTAATAATAATAATAATAATAAATAATAATAATAATAATAATAATAATAATAATAGGTATATATATTATTTATTAATAGTTGAATTTTATTAGTAGAGATAGGAATGGCAAAAGTGGGTTTCTTTAATAATAATAATAATAAATAAATAAATAAATAGTTAATTTTTTTTATATTTTTAATTATATGATTTTAATTTTAATTTTTGAATAATTTAATTGGGTAATGCATTTATTAATTGGTATAAGCATAAATTTAATACTAATACAACAAGGGTATTTGTGTAATTTTACATGGTTAATCCCATTCCTATATTTCAAAACAAACATGAACTATTACTAGTCCGTTGGTTATCAACCAAACACAATTTTCTTAATCCCCTCACTAGTAGTCCTCTCACTAACAGTCTCCTCACTATTAATCTCCTCACTATCAATTCCTTCTATTCTACTTCTGAAAACAAACGGGGGCCTTTCTTTCTTTCCTTTCCTTTCCTTTTCTTTTCTTTCTTCTTTCTTTTTTCTCCAGGTGAAACGCCTCCCTATTTATAGGGAGATAAGGCGCATACGTGGCCCCGAATCGTCCAACAGATTCGATAATCAATTATAAAGATTCATTCTTATCTTTAATGGATATTTAAGATAATTACACTTTGGCCCAATATTTTAATATAATTATATAAACATAATTAATTCTTAATTAAATTATACTATATCGTATACCAACAGAAAATTAATAATTTATTTTACTACCACATCCATTATTATTATTATTATTTATAATTTGACCCCTAAACTTTTAATAATTATATTATTTTACAAAATTACACATAATAATATATAATAAATTATATATTTTCCTAACTGTGATTAAATAATATTAGTATAAATTCTACAGAATAATTAAAAATCTAAGTTGTTACACTTTTAATTCTCTAAATTTTATATAAATTTATTTTAGTTACTTATATTCAAGGATTTTGGTAATGAATTAATAAACATGAAATAATTAGACATTTTTTTTCTTACGAGAATATGCGTCATAGAGAAAAGAAATGTGTCATTTTAAGTTTGCTAATTTTTTGGCTTATAAATGGTTGTCTTAGTTTATAAATTTGAAGAAAAACGTAAACTCAAAAAATGAGTTTATGTTTTTAGTTTTCAAATATTTTTTAAATTATTTTTATTTCAAATATTTTTATTTCAAATATTTTTTTCAATTAATTTTTTTTTTCAAATAAATTTTTTTTCAATTATTTTTTTGAATTAATTATTTTTTCAAATAATTTTTTTTCAATTATTTTTTTTTTCAATTAATTTTTTTTTCAATTAATTTTTTTTCAATTAATTTTTTTTCCAATTAATTTTTTTCAATTAATCTTTTTTTCAATTAATTTTTTTTCAATTAATTTTTTTTTCAATTATTTTTTTAAATTAATTTTTTCAATTATAATGTGTGTGACCCCACTGTCATAAATAATAAATATAAATATAAATATTTTAGACTTGAACAAACATATTTTTTAGTTTATGCTTTTAATTTTTTTTTTAAATTTTGTTCAAATCAAACGCGTTTATAATTTATGTTTTTCTAAAAATAAACAAAAAACAGTTTATAAAATTTTTGTAAATATAAACAAAAAACGTAAACGTTACCAAACGCTACCGTTATGTTTGGTCCTGCTGATTTTTTGTTTCACTGGCAAGTCCTATTTAGGGGGGATTGCCTACTGGTAAATCCTTTTTTGAAAGTTAATGGGCGCTTCAGGGACGAATATGCCCTTACGTATTTTATGGGTTTTTCTGTTCATTTTGGGTATGTGTAATCCCTACTTTTGTGGGGTGAGATTGTTGAAAATTTGTGTATGCAGTTTTCCAAGTAGGGTTTACCTTTTTAAATTCATTTTGGTTTTGTGTGGCATACGAAAACTGCGGCAATTAACATCACCACCACCAGCTTCACACAGGTATGTCTTAGACAGTTTTCCCTCATCATTCCAACACAGAACACACCAGTTCACAAATCATTTCCAATGCCGGTTGTGGGACGAGATTGGGAAATCCCATTCACTGCCCAGTGGGACGATTATGAAAACACACCAGTTCACAAATCGTTCACAAACTGCTTTTCAATTGCATTCATATTGTATAAATTTCATTTTGTACTGACAGATCATTTTTATTTGTTTAACTATGTGTACTTGTTTAATTGTGTAGATGGACGTCTTCATGATGCTGTTATGTTGTTATCGGTCCACAAATGTTGCATCTGATTTGCAACCATCACACACTTTTGCCGAATTTGTGGATTATGTTTGTTCCAAGTTCGACGGGCTCATATCAGGATCAATTCTGTTGTTCTACAAGATCCCGGGGTATAATAACTTCTCATTACAGAATGATGTTGACATGCAGAATATGATTTGCCTTGCCCGTTCGTTCGGCTTGCAGTTAGTTGAAGTGGTCATCGAAAAACACCATGTGGAGGGGAGCAATAATCTTGACACTGATCTTGTGCAGACCCAAACCATCACCAAACCTGTTGGAAGACTACTAAATGAGGTCGAAATGGAAGATGAAATCGACCTACTACATTCATTTTGTCCACACGAAGAGAACATCTTCCTTTCCACTCCACGGGCTAACGGATTTACCCATATTGGACAGCACTTCGAAGGCGGTGCTTCAGAATTTTGTAACGTATTACGGAAATACGTCGTCGAATATAGGTTCCATATCAAGTTTGTTAAAAACAACTCCATTCGGGTAACGGCTGTTTGTGCTATGAACGAATCAAAAAGATGCACTTGGGCTGTACACGCAAGGAAATTGGAAGTCAACAGATTCTTCTACCTATGTAAATGGAACAGTGAACACAATTGCGGCGTTGCTGTCCGTACATCCACAAATCCACTTGTCAGTTTTGATCTTGTCGCAGACATCATAGTAGAACGTGTGCGTGGTAGGCCACTTACCTCGTGCAGCCGAAGTCATTTTAGACTTGAAACAAGACTCTGATGCGGACATCACTTACCGTGGGCGTAGTTAGGGTCGAAAAAAGCAAGAGGAGAATTGTTTGGTGCATACTCTATTTTGTTTGACCCGATTGCATTAGTGCGATAACACAACTAAACACAACCCCGGTATCTACATCAATATTGAATATGATGACGACACCCACCAGTTCACACATTACTTCATCTCATTCAAAGCATGCATCGGTGGGCTCCCCCATTGCCGTCCACTGCTATTCCTAGACGCCATGTTCCTTAAAGGTCGCTACAAAGGGTTCTTACTTGCCGCGACTGCGAAAGACGGCAACCAAGGTCAGTTTATTCAACTACTATAACATCAATTCAACATTCACACCCAACCACATTTACCAAACACATACTACCCATTGTTGTCATTCACTCATACTGGCTACATTTATGCACCCTAACATGTTCACATACCACTAACAACCCCAAACTCTGTGCAGATATGTAGGTTTATTCTCTTTAGCTTATGCGGTCGTGGACTTCGAGAACACCTCCAAATGGACTTGGTTCCTTCACCATCTCACCCAGGTGGTGCATGGTGACAGACCCCTCACATTCATATCTGATTAGAATCTCAGATTACTTAAAGTGATGTCCACCATCTTCCCAAATGCGCAACATGCTTTCTGTCTCCAACATTTGCAATGGAATCTAAGGCGAATTGCGTTACAAGCTTGATATGCATCGAAATTTGGTTTAGTAAGCAAATTACGACATTGTGCATATGCGCCAACTGTTACTGCATTCAACCATAAAGTTGAACAATTCCACAAATCAGGCCGAATAATAGCATCGAAATTCTAGCAAATGCACATCCTCAACATTGGGCAAATGCATTTTTCCAATCGTTTCATATGTGCTTCTGAAATTGTAATGTATACCACATATTGGCGTAATGGTCATTTTTATTCACTAACATGTGCTCGCATTTTAGGAAGGTGTTACGGTGAAATGTATTCAAATGCTACGGAATCATTCAACTCGTGGATTCGTGAGCGTGAAACCTCCTAATCACTAATATGGTTGATAGTATCAGAGCCAAATTAATGAGGCAAATGACAAAACGAAGAGTTGCACCCCAAACATGGTCTGGCACAATATGTCCCAAAATGGAGTCTCGTCTTGAAAAAGGATTCAATAAGGGGAGGGTATAGAGAGTGAGCCAATCAAATGTAGACATTTACGAGGTTTACACTTTCCGTTAAATGCGTGGTTGATATCGAACACCGCACATGTTCATGTTTCAAATGCCAGTTTAATAGATTTCCATATGCATATGCCACAGTTGCCGTTCGAAAAAGTGGTCGAGATTTGAACACATTGATCGAACCATACTTTCACGTGTCTACGTACCGTTCAATATACGCTTCCAGTATTTATCCAATTTCCACCGTCGAGTAACCGCCGTTCAACCCAAATGACTTCACCATCAACCCTCCCGCTGTGAAACGTCCACCCGGTAGGCCAAAGAAAAAAAGATTCCTGTCAAGGGGAGAGCATGTCTTGACAAAATAGATCTGGCGGATATGGGCGCATGGGGAATCACAACAGAAAACATACAAGGAACCTATTTAGCCACACCACTATAATCGGACACATCTACACCAATTAGTAGCTCATAAAAAGTGTTCTGAAGCTAAATAAACTTCTTATTATACCGTTTTTGCTTGGGAGAATTACATTTTTACATGTTTCCTTTCTAATAATTGTGTGCGGACACCGTCCATGTTTTTCAACAATTTTTTGTCATTATTCTTGAAAGGAGGTTTTATGAGTTGGAAATGGGTCATGGAAAGGGAGCAAGTTGAAGGCCTAAGCGGCGTTTGGGCGAGATAGCTCTAGGCTTGCGGAGATGAATTGCTTCGGCTAAAGCCCAAGACCCAGCTATTTGAACTTGCATAGGTCGGGCGTGCTACTTGCATTGCTTTCGGTAGGAAGGCTCGCGCCTTTAGCTCGGTAGGAAGGCCTTTGTTTCACCCACGTGACCTATTTGAGTTCGGCTGCGCGCAACTAAGCTCGGTCGGTATGGAGCTCGGCTAGTGAGCATTGGGCATCTGGCGTGTCTGATGCGTGTGAGGAGGTGATGGTGATTCTGCCGTCGGGCTTCGCTAAGATATCCAGTTTGGTTGGGTGGTGATTGTTGGATTTGTCTTGTGAGATGGGATAACGATACCACATGTCGAGAGACTAATGGGAGTAGATTATGGGTGCATAAGGTATATAAGCGTGTCTGCCCTATGCTTAAAGCGGATGATCATTTGGTGAGATACACTTAGACATTTAACTCTCTCCTCTTTCTCCCTATCCACGAGTGTGTGCTAACTTGACCGTCGGAGGGTTTTTCGCCACATCGCCGAGTAGCTCACCGCCGTTGTGTTCGCAGTCGTCAGACGAGACGAGGCTGGGAAGAAAAATGAGCTTCTTGAATATTTGCTCCGTCTGATTCGCTCGATTATTATCTTGGCTTTCTTTCAAATATCTGACAAACTCTGTTATAAGGACTTGCCTTTCCGTCAACTAATACAGTAAGTGTGTTTACGACAAAGTAGTTGGTAGCACCATTATACAGTTGCCATTCATGATTGGCTTGAAGGCATAAATGTTAATCGATCCCTACCATGCAAATGACATTGCGTTAACTCACTATAACAGCACCCCATCGTCACACACTAAGATACACAACTAATGTGTCCCACTACATGTTTTCCATTCATATTTCATCCAACCATTAATGATTGAATCTCTTCACCACACTGATTTAGATACACGTAAACATACCCAAAAAAAAAAAAAAAAAAAACCCAACCGTAACCAACAACGTGTCATAGTGTCACGACCCAAACCCGCCCTTGTAGGTTTAGCACCGTAACCGGCTAGTAATCCATGGATTACCAAAGGCCTCTGAACAAATTAGCAAAAAAATAAGGGGCTGCGGAAGCAATAATGCAAAATAGACAAGGTCCAATGAGCTGTGATAACGTACATGAGACAGAACATTTCAAAACTTATTTATATATACATAAACATGCCAGTCCAGATACACAATATTTACAAGGTATTTACAGAATGTACTTCCGAAGACCTGACTTTACAGAGCATACACGAAGACTAGCATGAATACAAAAAAAAAAAAAAAAATAGCCATGGCATTAGGCTTCGTTCAGAATCTCCTCGGGAGGCACAACAGTTGGCTGACAAAAACAGAACAGAAGGCTGTCAACTCTGGCCCTGGTCGTGTGCCGGCTCACCTACATACATAATATAAACTGTGAGCGAAAGCCCAGTGAATAATAATAGAGTAAAGGGTTTCAATGATTGAGTTAAATGCAGTTCGAAATCATAATTGATTTGTATCAAATTCGTCATTTGTCGGATCATATCTGACGAAACCATAAGTCATGATTAAGTTTACGTGATACATCCATTAGTATTAGCGAGCGAACATATACGTGAGGTTACGAATAACCAGTTCCATAAGGGAACCTCCGGATCGCAGCGAGCAATGAGCCCCGAATGAGGCCTCGATGCAGGTAGCAGTCTTGACGAAATAAATTCCATAAAGGAACCTCCGATACCGGGTAACAGCTAACAGATATCACATGATGCTAAGGATGTCACGAATACATATCAAAAATTGAACAATCATTCATTGTACAGAACATATTATTTCGGAAAACAGACCATGTTTTATCACACAGAAAGTAAATACAGTTTGAACATAACTTTACTAAATTATTACTCACAGTTGGCCTTGAAACATATAGACGGAGCAGATTGATCACACGATACGCGGCACGTAACCTACATAACATATAACAGACACATACTTGAAACACACATTCTAATTGCACAAAACTTACGTCGTTGGTTCTTAGTGTGTTTTTAACCTAAAATCCTCACTATAGAGTCTTAAACATGGCCTAGGAATGCCTAGGATGGAATGAGGATGCAAAGATGCCTTAGAAAATATTTTTCAAAACTTGCTGAAAACAGGGGTCTCGCTCGAGCGTGGATTCCTTCCCTCGAGCGAGCTTGTCAAAACAGAGGGGTCGCTCGAGCGTAGACTCCTTCGCTCGAGCGGTCTGTAAAAATGCAAAAGTACTGGTTGTTGAAATTTTACGTCCGATGCTCGCTCGAGCGTGAGACAGCATTTCGCTCGAGCGTAGGTCTCGTCGCTCGAGTATGCGTCTGCGTGCACCAAAAACATGAGAGCTTGCAATTTACGCTCGAGCCACCATTTCTTCGCTCGAGCGGAGCTCTAAACAAACGATGGTCGCTCAAGCGTGAAATCCTTCGCTCGAGCGAGAAAGCCAAATTCTGGAATTTCCAGATTTACCTTCCAAGCTCAAACCAAGCATTCAACATCTCAAATCTCAACCCTTTGGGCCCATTTTCTGGAAAACACTTGTAAACTCATAGTATAAGATGTTTCAAAGATCAATTTGTAAAATCAAAGTCCAAAGGTGAGTCAATGAAACACAATTTTAAATAAAACTTCAAGAACAAAACAAGAGCTTAACATGCAAGTGTTCATTTTAAATCCAATGCTCTAAAACATGACCAAATGTAAGATTGAGCTCAAAATCATGATGAATTCATGGACTAAGGCTAGAATTTGGGCTTGCATGCAAGAACTTCTATGAAAACTGTCACGACCCAAACCCGCCCCCATGGGTTAAGGACGTAATCGGCCAGTAATCATGAGATTACTTACGACCTCAAACCAAACCAAACGTATTTTAACAGAGTTGATGGGGGCCAAACAGGCGATTTAAAACTTTGTCCATAAGCGTGCTTATATGCACCTTAAAACAAACCATGCGCATATCGTTAATAACCCACAACGAAATCTGATGTGAAAATCCTTCTGACAGGATCATCTAAACCGAGTCAACCCACATCACAACTACATACCGATGTACACAAAATCCTTGCCAACAAGACAAAATGGAATTACATAAGAATGGCAAGGTTGGGTCTCGTCGTGAGACACAAGGTGACTCTCCAAACTCATGTTGTTAAGTGGCGACTTTCTTGGGGTTGGGTTTGGACTTCTCTTGGCTCACCTACAAACACATGAATGAGTGTGGCGATAGCCGATGAATAATATCAAATACAAAGTTTACATAACATTGTAGAACAACATATTCCAAAGCGGCCTTGGGCCGATTCATATTTCTATCTAACGGTATATAACTAAATACAAATCAAGTATTTAATTCCAAACATTCTAGCCTTTGGCCCATTCAGATCTCCATTCTTGTCAGCGGCCTTGGCCCATTCGATTATGTCAAAACGACCTTGGCCCAATCATTTATGTCGAGCGGCCTTTGGCCCAATTTTATCGTCAAACGGCCTTCGCCCATTCGATTATGACAAAAGCGGCTTTCCCAATCATTTATGTCGAACGGCCTTTGGCCCAATTTTATCACGTCAAAAGCGGCCTTGGCCCATTCGATTATGACAAAAGCGGCTTTCGACCCAATCATTTATGTCAAAACGGCCTTGAGCCCATACATTCGTGTCGAAAGCGACCTTTGGCCCAATCATGTATATCAAAACGACCTTGGCCCGTACATTCGTGTCAAAATGGCCTTTGGCCCATTCATTTATGTCGAACGACGGCCTTGACTCATTCATGTCAAACGGCCTTGCCCACTTATTCATGTCAAAGCGACCTTGGGTCCATTTATGCTCATCAAAAGCGACCTTGGGCCCATTCATGTTTATCAAAAGCGACCTTTGGTCCATTCATGTTTATCAAAAGCGACCTTGGGTCCATCTATGTTTATCCATGGGACTTCGTCCACAATCCCAATTAGCAATGCATAAAGCTTATAAGGGAATAGATAATTGGACATTCACAAGCATTCAAATATCGATATTACTCACAGTGATCGGCTTGCAGATTTGCCCTGGAGCTTGACCCTACACATCACATAACATATACGGGTCACAATTAACTCAATCCGTTCTTTAATTCACATATTCCTCTTTAGGCTTTATTCTTATCTCATTAACTCGTTTACAATGCTTAACATGTGCCTAAGAGTGTTTGCAAGTGAAAGAGAACAGAAAAATATAACACAGAATGCATTTTCAGAATTTCAGAAAATAGGGTCCCCGCTCGAGCGGCACTTCCCCTGCTCGAGCGGACCCTTAGGTCTGCAAAAGTGCTGGTTGCCTTTAATTCCTCGGCGTAAACTTCGGCGCTCGGCGAATTGCTATCTACATAGCTCCCGCTCGGCGTCAACTTCCGCTCGGCGGGAACCATGTTCTGCGAAAATCTTTGGGAGCTCGATTTCTCGCTCGGCGGCACTTCCCTTCGGCGGACGTCGAAAATGCAGGTTTTCGAACACTCCCTTGAGTTCAAACTCGACATTCAACCAATTTTTCTTGCATACTATGGCTCCAATCTCACATATACTTGTACTAACATGGTATAAACACCAAAACACATCTTCATGGAGCCCAATTTCATAAATCAAATACATGCATAGCTCAATTTAATTCAAACTCAATTCTATCATACACATTCATGCATTCAAAGCTCCTATATTTAATTATTCAAACATGCATGCTAATCTTGACTTCATTCTCATCCCAAATGATGCAAATGGTGTTCATTCTCATGGAATATAACAAAAGCATGCTTGCATGTATACTTCAATGCTCAATTCTTTACAATTCACATGTTACATGCTAGATTATGTAATTTCACAAGAGTTCACTACATGCATGCACATATGGACTTCAAATTCATCAAATACAACACAACACCATCATCTATAGCATAATTCTTGTTCTTGCTCACTAATCAACTCTAAATTTACAAGATTACTCACCAAAGACCTTTAATCTTCACAACTATGGTTAATTCTTGAGCTAGCCTTTAAGACTCCAAAGCTTCAAGAGCAAACTTAGATGATTTCCCCCTTTCTCTCTCAATTTGGGTCTCTCACTCTCTAGAGAGTTTAAATCAAAAAAGCCACATAAGGGGAGGAATTGAGGGGTGTAGTGCCCTTTTACATCAAACCCCACTATTCCAAAATAATAATAATAAACAATTGGGCACTAAATTATCAATTTAATCAACTTAATCTGACCCGAATTAATTTCTAATTAAATTTCACCGTAGGCTCTAAAAATTATGCCAATCACAATGACGTAATCAATTTCGGGTTCTGTGGCCGATAAGGCCTTCAATTTAATTTTCGAAGCAGCTTATTCAAACAGATATCCTTATGGTGAACAGATAGAACTTCGAAATCACATGTATTCACATAATTGGCACACAAAGTCATATCAAACACATAATCACATCATATTAAGGACCAATTAACACGTTACGGAACAGGGGTATTACAGTCTTCCCCCCTTTAGGAAGTTTGGTCCTCCAAACTTAATTTACCTTTAGTCAAGCACAATTCGGAACACTTTTCATTCAACAATTCCAATCACTTTTTGATAGCCGCTTACTTAGCCCCAAAATCAAACAAAACTCAATTCTCAATCGATTAGAGACTTATCTTTTCTTCCATACAAGGCTTGTATGGTGCCATCTGAAACTAAAGCGTAAGTACATTGTTATGGCAGATGCCAACAATGGAATGATTTTACCGACTTCCCAAGATCTAAAGTACACTTTTGGAGCATTTCTCTCGAGTCTAAATAGTTCATACGATCATTCGCCGATTGCGGATGGAAAACAGTGCGAATCATAATTAGGTTTCATATCAAATTCATAATTTGTCCGGATCATATCACAATCATAAGGCATGATTAAGTTTACGTGATACATCCATAAAGCGTTATGAGCGAGCAGAACAAAACATATACACGTGAGGTTACGAATAATCAGTTCCATAAAGGAACCTTCGGATCCGGGTAACATAACAGAACAGAAGCTGAGCCCCATTGCCTCTTGAAGGCTTTTTAGAAATCCAACACATTTTAGAATTTACGCCTAAACAATAGATATTGGGACCCCATACAAGCGAGCAATCTTATCGATGTAAGCGGTGGCTAGTCTACAAGCATCATACAAAATTTTATAGGAGATCTACCTACAATAGTCCAAAGCAGGACTTATACCTTGGGTGCCTAAGGTGGCCCTACAACAAAATTGTAGCCACATATTCCTATTTCCATTCCAAAATAGAGAGGGGTTGAAGTAGTCTCTTGTATCTGAAATTCAACTTCGACTGTTGGCAGAAAAATATTTAGACACATTCTGTTGCCCTTCAAGGTAGTTTGCCAACTTATTCATTTAGGATGCCATTAACTTTATCACGAAGTTCGGTCTATTCCACGGTCACAAAAGTTCAATTCATTCTTCAATAATTTCACAATGCACAATCCGATCCGGTATTTAGTTCGATTGACTCGTCCATGACTACTCAAGGTCAACCAAAGTCCACATGAATTTAAAGTGGATCCACGGTGATCCTAGAGTCAACAAAGATAGTATTGAAGTAATTACCCATACAATGCACATAGGCCAATATCCCCATATCTTGATTGTAAAATACAATAACAACTTTAGAGGCGACTTCTAATAGAATACACGTGTTCTTAATTCATTCAGCAGTTCACAATTCGGTTCAACATTCAATTCCTTTTGTTCAAAAGAGTCTTTCACACTATTTCATAGTCGCGAAGCGAAGGCAATTCATATATTAATCCCCATGATGTCAAAGGCATTATCGAAGAGTCAATCACATGTCAAACACAATTCACACATTCTCAAAGCCCCAATCACGAATATGACGATAATTTCAGGTTATTCACAAAGCGTACTAAATTCACTTCGGACAATCGATTTTTTTGATGTTTCTTGGATGGTTAAACATCTACATATTACCAATGGATAACATTCCGGTCAAAACAAAAGAATAATCGTCTCGGAATCGAAGCACACCCGTTCACGACCGTCGGTGGCCGACTCGAAATCGATTAGTCAAACCCACCCGTACAAGACCGTCGGTGGCAAAAGATATACCAACAAAGGTGTTACATAGGCTTAACGTCCCTTAGCACAAAAGGACGCCCCAAGAATGTCATCCAACACATAAACCACTCACTACAACTTGATTTCCCAAAATCTGATAACATTGAAGCAACTGCTCTCCCTTACAAAACATATTCTGATTAGTCAAAGACAAATGTTCAGTACTGCTTATAATCAAATCAATCTGCCATCATCGGTCCCATAGCGTCAAACCAACGGGGATGGGACAATACACAAGCATCGTTCCTTAAGACACCCAATCACGGGATTTGTACAATTAGGTTCATCTATAACACATATGTCTTCAATAGTTGAAAGTTTGTTCTCAATGGTGTTCATAAGTAGATCAATCATTGATAGCCCACAAAGGTCTTTCAAATAAGTCAAGCACTCCAAAGCGGATTCAAGTTTTGGGTCCATCGGTTTTCCTACCAATAATAATCAGCCACTTATTTATAGACAACTCTTAACCACTTTTACAAAAATCAACTCAGATAGAGGTTCTTATCAATCAATCCAAGCAAAGGTCTTGTCGATTAAATCAAGCAAAAGGTCCCATCAAATTATATCCAATAAAAAGGGTTCTATCGGGTCGAATTAGGACAAGGGTTCTATTGGATCAAGTCGGATAGAAGTTTTCTCGAATAGGGTACATTTGGTTACGTAAAGCTCACTTAGTTTGTTTAGGCACATGGTGATAGTTTCACAAGCGCCCTAAGTTTATCGATTCTCAAGGTTATATCGAATCATTCATCACAACTGCTCACATCAAAGTGTGTCAAATCATGTACGCTGTATTGTCCACATAAGTTCGGTATAGTTACATAAGCATGCAAGTGTTCATATCAGAGAAGTGCGATCATAATCGATATAGCGGTTCCCAAATAAGCCTTATATGCAAGACCGGTGCAGTTATACAATATCTGAGAGTTCCTCATGGGCACGCATAGTCTGAGTTATTGCATAAAAGTTCCAAATTAGTCACAAAAGCATAGGTTTATGAGTCGAGCCCAGTATAGTCACATCATCCAGTCAACTTTCTACCAAACAAAATATATGGCCTCACAATTATAGAGTTCATCATTTAGGGCGCTCAACTCGATCCTGCGATTACATAATCATAATTCGATGGTTTGGTCATTGAAGCGGTAATATAACAAATCACCTAAGCATAGGTTAGGATGTACATATGCATGTCTTGAGTTAATCGTACCCGGTATGCATATTTCACAAACTTCCAAATGGAACATATACATTCAATGAATACGGTCTCGATCTTGTGGTCCAACAAATCTAAATACACATGTAACACTGAAAGGATATCGATCCGAATCAAACAATATCCAAGCAAGATGTACACATGTACTAATTGAAATCAATCAACACATAAGCATTCATTTGTAAGCGGTATAGATACGGGATAATGGTTACAACATTACGAGTGCTTTACGGGATGAGTGCAATTACTTCATCTGGTAGCAATTCCTACCAGCGCAGTACGGATTTAGCCGAGGCAGAGGATTCATTCACATTTCGTTCAATCCGGGGACAGTTCCTTACCGTATGGTCCATTTTACCACATCTATAACAAGCCTCAGAAGTTCGATAACAAACTCTTCAGTGTTTCTTACACTGATGGTGACAAAAGTTTTGCCATAGCGGCAACTGACGTTACTGTCTTAAGATCTCTATCGTTTCCTGTACCATTCTTTCCAGTCTATCAAGTCGGACTGTGGCAGAGCCTTCCAGTTCGTATGCCCTTACTCAATCCATACTCTACACAATTTCTTATTAAGCCTTGCCAAATACGAGGGTGTCCAATACAAAAATAAACACATAATCACGTTCGTACATAGGCATGTCTTTATATTCTCATTTCACATATCGTCATAATTAATCACATGCATTAGCGGAGATAATCGCATGCTTAATGGATATACATCTTTGAACATTTACTAAGTAATTATATACTCAAATCATGTTCATATTCCACATAGGCACCCATTAGGCGAATCAAATGCACATAAACAACTTTTCATGATTCATATATTCATGTATGTGCATTATATCAAAACAAATTTGTTGTACACATTACGTAATAATTTATATCTCAAGTTCAAATCATGTGTGGTACCTCCCTTAGCGTAACATATCATGTTGGTCAAACATATCAAGTTCCATAATGGAACCTCCAGATGCCCGGGTAACATGTCACATACATAGAGCCGCGATATTGTTTCCCCACGGCGAGGGCACATACCACTGGTATTATTTCAAGGCTGGGGCCTCATGACCATAAGCCACGGTATTATATCTTCCTCTCACAGGCGGGGAGCCTGCTAAGAGATACTAAGGCCAGTTTCGTTCAAAAGAAAATTTTTGGGCAATCATTCATTCATATCATCGAGAAAATGTTTAAAGCTAAATATAACACTTCCTGAGTTATTACTCATCTGGTTAAACTTGCATTATACTTTATGCAAAAGATTCATAAGTAATATATGCTAGAAGGCATACATATTCAATGGTTTACAATGAAAGCAATTCACGAGGTTTTATAACACATACTCATTAAATAACAAAAAGTTAACATATGTATCGATGCTTCCAAATTCATACTTATAGATGCATCCTAGATCTTTTCTAGGCGCTTATTGCTCATTTGGACAAGTGTGTAGCGGAGTTATTAACTACGTGCTCTGATACCACTCATCACGACCCAAACCGCTTTTACGTGGGTTAAGGGCGTATCGGCGATAATCATGGCAGATTACTTACGACCTCAAACCAAACCAAGCGTATTTTTAACGAGTTGATGGGGCCAAAGCAGGCGAGTTTAAAACTTTGTCCATAGAGCCGTGCTTATATGCCTTAAAAAACAAACCATGCGCTTTTATCGTTAATAATCCACGCGAAATACGATAGTGAAAATCCTTCTGACAGACGGGATCATCTAAAAGTAGGTCAACCCACATCACAACTACATGCAGATGTACACAAAATCCTTGCCAACAAGACAAAATGGAATTACATATGAGAATGGCAAGGTTGGGTCTCGTCACGTGAGACACAAGGCGACTCTCAGAAAACTCATGTTGTTAAGTGGCGAGACTTTCTTTACTGGGTTGAGTTTGGACTTCTCTGGCTCACCTACAAACACATGAATGAGTGTGAGCGATAGCGGAGTGAATAATATCAAATACAAAGTTTACAGCAACATTGTAGAACAACATATTCCATGACGGCCTTGGGCCGGTTCATATTTCTATCTAACGGTGTATAACTAAATACAAATCAAGTGGCCCCATGATTCCAAAACATTCTAGCGCTTTGGCCCATTCGAGAGATCTTCATTCTTGTCAAAAGCGGCCTTATTGTTCGATTATAGTCAAAAGCTTGACCTTATACCAATCATTTATGTAAAGGAAACGGCCTTTGGCCCAATTTTATCTTGTCAAAGCGGCCTTGGCCCATTCGATTATGACAAAAGCGGCTGTTCAGCCCCAATCATTTATGTCGAGCGGCCTTTAAATTTAATTTTATCACGTCAAAAGCGGCCTGACCGGCTTTATTCGATTATAAACAAAGCCAGCTTTTCGGCCCAATCATTTTATATCAAAAACGGCCTTGGTACATTAAATTCGTGTCGAAAGCGGCCTTTGGCTTTAATCATATATCCGCTCATGTAAAACGACCTTATTTAGTACATTCGGTGGTCAAAATGGCCTTGGCCCATTCATTTATATGTCGAGCAGCCTTGACGCCCGGTACTTTCATTAAATATCAAAAGCGGCCTTATTGCCCGAATTTATTCATATCCAAAACGACCTTGGGTCCCATTTATGCTCATCAAAACGACCTTGGGTCCATTCATGTTTATCAAAAGCGACCTTTGGTCCATTCATGTTTATCAAAAGCGACCTTGGGTCCATCTATGTTTATCAACATATCGGACTTCGTCCGCAATCCCAATTAGCAATGCATAAAGCTTATAAGGGAATAGATAATTGGACATTCACAAGCATTCAAATATCGATATACTCACATTGATGAAACGCAGTTTGCCTGGAGCTTGACCCTACATCACATAACATATCTGGGTCACAATTAACTCAATCCGATTCTTTAATTCACATATGTTCACTCTTTAGGCTTTTATTCTTATCTCATTAACTTCGGTTACAATGCTTAACATGTGCCCTCCAAGAGTGTTTGCAAGTGAAGAAGAAACGAGAAAAATATAACCACAGAATGCATTTCGGAATTTGAAAAATAGGGTCCTTTCGGCCGAGCTTCCCTATTCGGCCGGACGGACCCTTAAATACTTATAAAAGTCTTTAGTTGCCTTTAATTCCATTTCGGCGTAAAACTTCGGTAGCTTTCGATGGTGCACTTTCTACATAGCTCCAGCTCGTCGTCAACTTCCCGCATTCGGCGGGAACCATGTCTACTTAATCTTTGGGAACTCAGAGATTTCTCCGCTCTGAAGCGGCCTTCCCTTTCGTGATTGTCGAAAGAATCAGGTTTTCGAACACTCCCTTGAGTTCAAACTCGACATTCAACAATTTTCTTGCATACTGTGGCTCCAATCTCACATATACTTATTACTAACATGGGTATAAACACCAAAACACACATCTTCATGGAGCCCAATTTCATAAATCAAATACATGCATGGCGTCAATTTAATTCAAACTCAATTCTATCATACACATTCATGCATTCCAAAGCTCACTATCTTTAATTATTCAAACATGCATGCTAATCTTTGACTTCATTCTCATCCCAAATGATGCTGAAATGGTGTTCATTCTCATGGAATATAACAAAAAGCATGCTTGCATGTATACTTCAATACTCAATTCTTTTACAATTTACATATTTACATGCTAGATTATGTAATTTCACAAGAGTTCACTACATCGTGCGTGCACATATGGACTTCAAATTCATCAAATACAACACTTAACACCATCATCTATAGCATAATTCTTGTTCTTGCTCACTAATCAACTCTAAATTTACAAGATTACTCACCAAAGACCTTTAATCTTCACAACCATGGTTAATTCTTGAGCTAGCCTTCAAGACTCCAAAGCTTGAGAAGCAGAAGCTTAGATGATTTCCCCTTTTCTCTCTCAATTTGGTCTCTCACTCTCTCAGAGAGTTTAAATCGAACCAAAGCCACATAAGGGAGGGAGATTGAGGTGTGGTGCTGCACTACATCAAACCCCACTATTAAAATAATAATAATAAACAATTGGGCACTAAAATTTATCAATTTAATCAACTTAATACGTACGAATTAATTTCTAATTAAAATTTCATATTTAAACTCTAAAAATTATGCCAATCACAATGGCATCAATCAATTTTGGGTTACGTGGCGATAAGGCTTCAATTTAATTTCAAGCTGACTTATTCAAGCGAGATATCATATGGTGAGCAGATGAAACTTGAAATCACATGTATTCACATAATTGGCACATGATAAAAGGTCATATCAAACACATAATCGCATCATATTAAGGACCAATTAACACGTTACGAACGGGTATTACAAAACACTTCAAAATGTAAGATATAAACATGCATGATTTAAACCTCAATTCAACATTTTCACCAATTTATGACTTTAAACTCTAATCTTCCATGAACCATGTAAGAATTAATCTTAAATTCACAATTGAAAGGGAATCTCCTACCTTAAACCTTGAATTCCAAGTCTATGAGCTCAAATTTGCAAAAGCCTCTTCAATTCTCTTAAGTTCCAAGCCAAATCTTAGTTGAAAACAAGTTGTTCTCACCACACTCTCTTCTTTGCTACGGTTTGGCCAAGAAAATGAATTTTGAGAGAGATACTTCTAAGTGTAATAAGGTGTAATAAAGTTGGTCTCAATCAAGCCACTAAGTGGCATTTGTGTAATTAGGCAAACTAATGCAATTCAACATTATTTAATCTAATTTACACATTCCAAATCGAATCTTAATTCAACCTACCATAAAATCACATATACTCTAATTAGCATAAAACATTAATCAATTTCTGAAGCGGTCACCGATAAGGCTTTCAAATCGCGGTTCAAAGTCAAAACATGAGCAGTCGTTTTATGTAAAGCAGATAGAAACACAAAAATAATGCAATACATATGCAAATTAATTAAATTCCTTCTAAATTACTAATAGGCATAAATAATCATGGTTTAGCATTAATCGGAGGTCGGGGTTATTACACGGTTGTCATTTCTGTTGATCACGAACAATTATTCTTCTCGCTAAACCACCGGTGGCAATGATGACACAAGCTTATGACTATTTGTTGGTCCAAGTTACATTGTAGGCCCTGCAACAAAGCGTGTTCTTAACTACTACGTTACATTAACATACATACATACAACCTCTTTTGCAACAACCACTTAAACACTAACATCAATTTACATACAATCTGCAACAACCATTGACACATATCATTACTCACCGATAACATATTCACATCATCATGACATATTCAAACCAAAGACAACAACCCTCAACAATACATGGCCGTCACAAAACCAAATGAGCAAAACATTACGTTCCCTACACATATACACTTCAACATAAACAACACATTTTCATTATGTACAAAAAAAAAACCATCCATACCGACATCCAACACAAACATCAAGCTGCCAGTGACAAAAACTTATAAACACTTCAAAAATAGGAAATTATAGTTACTTAATCGACTAAACATTGTCATTTCTTTCAAACCTACCAAAATAACTTTACCATTTAAACTTTTCATTGTCCATAAAAACTAAAAGATATTAAACTACCATCACCCACGGTCTCCTTACATTGTTGTTAGCTACCCTACGCATAGGATCATTTACAAACATCTTCACTATGTTTGCTTGTAAACACTTCTGATTACCACGCTTTCAATGGCGTCTAACCTCCGTGGTTCATATATTGTCTCATTATAGCATACGATTATTGCACGATCCATCTTTGCAACAAAAAATACAAAGCAACTTTGTTACCAACACATATATCAAATGCCACACAACTTCACAATTATTTCAATAACAATTATATTCCACTTCGTTTACGGCGTTCTTGGGGACACTGGTGACTAATTCCATCGGCATGTCAAAATCTTGCGTACCAACCAATGTTAAAACCATACACCACTATCGATTGTCATTGTGGCGTCCGTCACAACATTTTTCTACATAATAACAATAATCTGGCTAGATTATATCACATGCAAGTCAATGTACCTGACAATCTGTACAAATTTGACACAACTCAAATCATCTTACTAGTTTCACCGCTTTCGGCATAATGTGAATCCCGATGCGGATCTATTACGTATCAAATTATAGTGCTTCGGCTTCCATCCTCGTGTCGTACACCACTAACGTCCAATGACCGTGATGACATAGTGGGAAATGCGGTAGCGTGCACCCTACGGCATTTAGATTTGCCATCAAGTAATTGAACCTTGTTTCCATGTTGCCCTTTTAGCAAGTCACATAAACATCAACCGCAGATAAACAAAAACAAATTATATTACCCTCTGAGCCTATCTTGCTAAAAAAATAAGAGTTCTCCGGAAATCTTTTCTCGCATTTAACCTATCACGCTTTCGTTCGACGGTACCTGCGTAAGCGTCAATAACACAACAAACATGGACACAAACCAAACAAGACAAACACTTACCCACAAATACAACACATAAACTTTGTTCAATAATGGTATCGAAAACCTTCGCATCACTTACATTACCACTTTACACGATTGCCTAACTAGTGCTCTAACATCCAGAAAAATACACCACAATCGACGCCGCATATGACCCTACACACCATGACCCTACACAGGTTTATGATTTTAATACTACAATCGGTATGTACTACTAATGCAATGTGTATGTAAGACCTGCGTGAGAAAACAAAAAACAAAACTCACCTACCACAGTATCGATCATAGGTAGTCTTGTCACATCTTTCTTTTTGCTTGGTCATCATCTTGCAGTGTTATGATTTGTTATCCCAAACCTTGTGAATACCTTTTCCCCATCCTGTTGTTTCCCATCAATCACGTCATCACGTTCCATACCTTCCACCACACCCACCCTTTGGATACGCATTTCTAGTTTTGTTGTCCTTACAGCGCTTACCACTTATTTCTTGGTACTACTTTTCGGGTAACCAGATTTTTCCTCACTTTACCTTTAATCTTCACGAACAAAGCGAGTTCATACCATCCCAATGATTGTCACCTTCGCGACAAAGGACTAACAACAATAACATCATTCACTGCTACCCATACGGCGTTAAGCTTGGTTGTCTACCTAGTTAGATAAACAACGGGAGAGGCATCCATCAAACTCTTTCACAAGCCGCGGGACTCGTATCCGTCCAATTTCTCCACACACCAAACTCCCTTGATATAGCCATCCTCATTATTTTGGTTACTTCAGCGCCATTGAAGCGTTGTGTAACATTGTACTGCTTCTTAGCAATTTGCTCCTCGAAATGCAACGGTCTTGTAACTCCGCATTCTCGACTTCTAGTTTTTACATTCATCGTCCTTCACCCTATATACATTCTCAAAACCTTTCACCAAATTAACTATTTGCATTTCATTCTTCTTTTCAATTGTTCAACTTCTTTCTTGGTTCCATTATAATTTTCTTTTCAACCGTCCTCCATCTTAAACATAGCGGCCAGAAGGACAAAGCGTCGCACCTTTCAGGACCACCGGTCCATAAAACTCATCACTAAATCGGCCTTCATGTTGGTGGCTATGGATATTCAAACCTAATGCCCATGGTTTGGGTTTTTCGCTTCAAATGTCGGTATGTGTAATTGGTTGACTAAATCAGCATCCCTAAACACGGATACACTGCGCCTAGTCACATTGTCACCATCGTCAACAACCAACACCACATCTCCATCCCCTCCACTATTCCTTCCAAAAGTAAAACCTGGCGTTCTTTCGCGGCTAACCCATACGCAAACACCTACAAAAAACAACAACCTTTGTGAACACATCGCAACATCATCACACATAATAAAAGCAGTTCAGCGAGCCCATAGCAATTCAAAATTGACACAACAACCTACTCGAGCGATACCTCAAACTTGTTTGGACCATTTAGTTGAGACCACACGAACTTGATATCCACCTCACCAACATCCCATTTAAGAATCTAGGAAACTGTGCCCATGTTTGGCTCATAATGCTTGTGTGTTCACACAACCAAAACTTCGATACATGTAACCACCAAGCGAAATCATTGTAAACAGGATTTATATTCCATAACATAACAATATTTAAAAAAAAAAAAAAACAACAACAAACAATATTTTTAACATTACACTTACCATTAACGCAACTACATCTAGTCACTTTCTCGATTGCCCAATGGAGTCCTAGCGAACACATCAACATGCTCCATACAACACCACTCCAATCATACAATTTCATCGCATCAATATTATCCGCGTGTCGAATGAGCATCCAACTAATTGTCTTCTTAGGGCGTTGCAAAAATAATTTTCCACCGTACAAGCAGAGAAATTTGGTAGTGTCCTCATGGTCACGTGGCGTATCACCCGCCGCAACCTCTGCTGGTAATCCTTTACTAGTTTAGCGATGATAATGGCTCGTCTCGAGAACAACGGCGTTGGACAAAATTAGGCTATTTGGTCTTGGATGTGGCGTCAAATAGAAATGCATTCCCTACTTTGCAACCAAAAGTAACTTCACATCTGATTAGTGAAGTCCACAACATGTCCCTCGATACTAAACTTACTATCCCCTAACGCTACTCGACCTAATGATGTGAACAATCGTCATCCCCTTGCGAACTTCGGTGTGGTCAAGTTGATTAATTAATATAGACTCGAACAACGGCCCGGTGGTGTCTTCCTCAAATATCACGGTGCACTTCCTCAAATTTGTAAGCGTAAACCATTTTAATGATCCTACAATGTTAGGCCAGGAAATTGATGATGGTTTCAAATGCTTACTATCACCACATGCAGCATTTGCAATGTTGGTGGCAGAACTCTCACGGCATTTTTCACCCAAGTTTACTAGTTGGCGACAACTAGCGCTTCTTACCGTTTACATTCACATGAGCGCGTCGCACCTAGCCTCAGCGTTAACTCCTGCATTCACAATACTGACCCAATCGCGGTTTCAACAACGGTAACTATAGTACAATAACAAACATTTTTACGACAACAATTTGCGACACCCACGATAACAAAAATTACCACCTTTACTAGCGAAAATTATCAATATGGACATGTAATTTGGTGACAACCCCTCTTTGCGCCCCGTGCTCCAATTCTGAGAACACCCAATCACTATCATTATTTGTTATAAAACCCCAAACCACAAACAAAAAAATTTCCAGGTATAAATATTCATGTCATACAATGAACCATTACATAAACATTGTTCACATGCGCACTGAAATTACCACATAAACACCCCTCCCGACATTACATTTTTATAATGAAACATTTGCACATATTACACTCCCCTGACCATTACATTTTTAAAATGTTCATGCCATACATCCTCACAACACAAAACAGTCTGACAACACACACACCCCACCCCTGCAGTTACAACCATCACCTCAGTAACATGGTCCTACATGATAATTGCCCAGCCCCACGTTAAAATAACCAAGTACATAAAAAAGCAACAACCATATGTCAACACAAAACACTCCACCCCACCACATCCTGAAGCGTCAACCCAATTATATGGTCCTACGCGGCAATTGTTGTCCCTACGTTAAAAAAAGGACATTAAAAAGAAACAAAAGTAATGCATAACATGACCAATACACTACACATATCTTTGGGAAACCACGACATAAGTTAGCAAACTATTGCACAGAACATACATCCAAATTCCGGTGCACATGTGAACACATACCACAAAAACAACTACCTAAACCCTAACCACATCATAGAGCTCGAATCGGTACATATTAACAACCCGATGTAAATTAATAACTTCGTTTCTCGGACGTGACTCTGAATTTCGGTGACCCACACTACAACTTAACTATGATCGGAAGGTTGTCACCTGCAACACCCTTTGTTTCGTAATGTGTTAGGGTTTCTTCACGAAGAGAAATCGACAACTTAAAACACGAACAAAAATCAAACCAACACAATCAATGCGTACAATATCACCTTAAAGCTGAGCGTGGGTTTGAATCGAAATCGCCGTTGAATTTCAACTTCAGTGGATAATCATCCCAAATGCTAGGGTTACGTAGCCACTCGACATAATCAACTTTCCAAAATGATGTTGATTACTAATTTTTGGAGAAAAATTCAGCGAGGTCAAGTTACAACTCAGCAGGGTTGGATTCAGCAATTGAGTGGGTACACTTATGTATCACCACATTCCTCGCGTGACAATCACTACCCTGCGTCATCTACTACATCCGTCCATCGACTTGTAATTCACACAAACCAAAAAAGACTAGTAATACCTTTTTAAATGCAGCGTGAAACTCAAACACACCCCGAATTCGCACCGCAGCGCTAATAGCGATGTAAATACCTTCATGGCAAAATAGTAAACAAGCAATTATGAGGACCAACGGTTTAAAAGAATACAATTGGGACCGCATGAGTCTAGAAAGATGAAAAAATGGGATTTATTGGTCAATGCCCCGATAAAAATAGTTAATTACAAAATAAACTCCAAAGTTTCATGTGTTTTTCATTTTAAACCCGGTATTTTTACTTTAAACTCTCTCGATTATCTTACTCGAGCGGAAATGGACGGAGGGCACATTGAGCTCTGAGATGGAACTTGATATTTAGGGTTGGTTTGGAATGTTAAAAAGTGTCTTTTTGACTTATTGAACTATATGGGTTGGGTTTGATGTGATGTGTTAGAGAGGTGATGTAATTTAAATAAGATGATGTGACTTAAATAGGATAGTGATTTTTGACTTTTTGTATTATTTAGATTATGCCAAACTTGGCCTTAATTTGTCAAAATTAAAATCTTGGGATTTAAAGTGAAGAATAATAAAACCTTAGATTTTTTTGTAATTAACCCTTGTTTTTGTTTAAATTTTAAAAATGAAAAGCAAAAATATAGGGTGTTGTCCGGGTCCAAATGGTCTATTATGGGTCTTGATTCCAATTTAAATTTAAATCGTTTGTTTCTCAGATTCTTTATTTATATCATTCACATTCAAAATTAGATTGATTTGATAATTGCGACTTGTTCAAAGTACAAAAAAATTGACAACTGTTTTTTAAAATAAATCATTCATTTTTTTGTGACAAAAGTAATAAATTGAATAGATTAAGATTATCAAATTGATAGAATTTTTTTTCAAGATATATGCACAAAAGATCCTATAAAATTAACAAATATAAATTATTAAAATATGAGTCATAATAAATTTCACGAACACGAATAATGCTTTTCAATCCGTCATGGATGGGATGAAAGTCCAATCCAAATGAATTCATCTGGTAAGAGAAATGTTATATTTGTAAAATATGGCAACAGTTTCAAAAATTGGAAGAGTTAATCACATTTTTTGATCTCCAAAATAAGAGCCTTGTGCTATTTTGTTCTAATATTTGGGGTGTTTTGAGAAGATGATTAAAATTTTGCTTTTTAACTTTTTTTTGGTTTTTTTTGTGAGAGGAAATAAACTAAAAAGTTCAGAAAAGTGACTTTTTAACACCACTATTATGTTAAATTTGTCATCAATGTATAGAATGTTTCAATTTGATTCTCAATATTTAATTGTATTAATCTAATTCTCAATATATAAAAAAAATACTACAGTCCCCGAATAAAAAGCCCAGAAAATGTTTTAAAATCAATGGTTGATGATTTACTTGAAATATGGGCCATTTACGAAAACAACTTTACATGTGAACCATTGATCCAAAATTTTGGTTTATTTTTGATCTTTTCTGGGATTGTAGACTTTTTGATTAAAAAAAAAAAAAAAAATTTGGGCAAATTACAAAAAAATCTTAAAGAGTTTAGCGTGTTTTCATTTAAGCCCTATTTACATTTTAATTTTAATAATTTTAAACTTCCCCGAATTTATAACTTGAGTAGCCTTAGCGTTGACCCTCCATCTGTTTCCATTTGTTTCTATTAACTTTTTACATTAATTTGATACACATGTCACCTTTTGATTCATCCATAATTAGCCGCATAATTATTTTATTTCTAATTTTTTTTTCTATAAAGCTCTTTCTCTCTCTCTCTCTCTCTCTTTTAGAGATGAATGATCATTTTCTCACACCAGCTTAACCAAACCATTTTCTTCTTTTCCATTTCTCTCTCTCTCTCTCTACTCTCTTTCTCTCTCTCTCTCTCTCTCTCTTTTTTTTCGGGTTGTCGATTTTTAAAAAATGTAAGCAAGCCATTTTTCATAAAAACCACCTCTCATTAAGCTGGAGATGCATGAGATCGCCATAGCGGCTGACAGAGTTTTTCTTAAGGTTTTGAGCGGCCTGCAAATACGTATACCGCCGCTTGATGTCTCGAAGAAGTGTCGGTTCTTACTTTTCTCTTTTAATTTTTTTCGTTTTTGTTCTCTAAAGTAATGTGAAGTTGGACATATTATTTGATTGCTACTAGTTATAGCATTATTGAAAATAATCGAGAATAGAGTAATTTACGGCAGGAAAATAATCTCTCTCTCTCTCTCTCTCTTACATCCCTTTTCTCTTTTTTTTAATGCAAAAAATAAAAAATAAAAGAAAAACTAAACTCATAAGCACGATCTCTCTCTCTCTCTCTCTCTTCTTTCTCTTCGTCGTCCTCATTCTTTTGGGTGGAATTGGGGTGGGTTTGTGTCTTGGTGAGGGTGACCAACATTATGACCCAATTGTCTTTTGATGGGCCCATTTTAAAGGGGCCCATTTGATAATCTAAACCGTTCACATTTAAAAATATCCAAGTAGAACTTATACTTGTAAAAAATCAAGTTAATCGGTTATTGTTTGCTTATTCAAGCCACTTACATTTGTATTCATTTTAATACTTTAAATTACAAAATTGTTGATTTATTTTTGTAGATACAAATGTGAGTGGATGGAAATTGAGTAGCAAATATTGGAATAACTTGTGTTTCTGAGTATGTTATATTTGATGTATTCGCTATGAACATTTTGAATATCAAATGGGCCTTGAAACTCAGTGTTACTGCATGGTAGGCTGTTTGTGCACCCACTGCAACGACCTCAATCCTCATTTCTTTAACAAGTAGCCACCAATCTTTCACCATTCTCTCTCTTCATTTCTCTTTCTTTATTCTCACACCCCTACCACAGGCAATAATTTTGCCAAAAAAGCTTCAAAAACCCATAATCAATCATCCCTCCTCCTCCTCCTTCTCATCTTCCTCTTCCATTCAGAGTGAGATCAATTGATGATCAGTGGTCGATCCTCGGCAAATAAAATTGAGATTAGCCATCAAAATTGTAGATCTAAATTTTTTCCAATCTATACAAACCCTAGATCATATATGGATAGTTTATTATCTCTTTTCGATGTTGTTGTTTGTTGATTTGAGACTTGTTTGAATGATAGATCATGTTAATTGCTCTGCTGTGATTTACAGAATAGGCTTAAAATTGTGCTTATACACAATACATATACTTTTATATTGATAGTTAAGTGTTGTGAAAGGTGTAATCTTCACTCATAAAATAATTAGAGAGAGAGGATGATAGAAAACAAAAGGCAATTTAGAAATAAAATAATTATATGGTAATTGTGGGCCGGATCAAAAAGTGACACGTGTATTAAATAAATACAAAAAAAGTTAATAATAAAAACAAAAGCGAAACAAGCGGAGGGTTAACATTTGGGACATGGTTAAAAATTCAATTTAAATTGTGTTAAGAATTAAAATACTAGGATTTAATGTGAAAAACACTCTAAACAACTTGGGATTTTTTTGCCAATTTGCCCAAAAAATTTTGAAGACTAGATTCACACAATTTAAAAAGGAATAATTTGAAACATGCCAATACATTGGGAATTATATTGACACAAAAATATATAATTTGGGAACAAAAAATGTAATTAACCCAATTTCAAACTTGAGTTGAAACCATTTATTTTTGTTGAATTTTCAAAACTTCTTTTTGAATTTTTATTTTTTGAAAACAAATTTAAAAGATATTTTTTAAATTTTCCAAAATTATTTATTTTAAGAAAATAAAATTAAATGAAAATATTATGTGTAATTTTTTAGGTCCAAATTAATTTTTTTATAAAAAAAATTTAAAATAAATTTCAAAAAAATTAATCCAAACAAAAATTAAATTGATTCATGCTACGACTACCACTAAAACAATTATTTATTTATTTATTTTATGAAATAAGTAAATATATTATAATTATTTAAATGCACAAACATAAAACTATTACCCATAGAATTAAGTTTTGTGATATGAGGTTGACTTTTGAGCTTTCTACAACATAGTTTGAGACTAAAAAGTGCAACATTTAGAGACACTTATATTTTGACTTTTTGAAACTTTTATGAAGAAAAAATAAAAAATAATTATGTTTTAAATGTAACATTTTTTTAACCTAAAAATAAAAAATATATTTTATTTTTTTATAACTATTTGATCCCAATCCATTAAAACTACACCTGCAATAGCCTTCTGAGCAGGGAATAATAATCAATTTGTCCAGAAGTTGCCGAATCAGTCATGGTGTAACAAGTTCAACAATCCAACTTGCTAGACACTTGTAAATAGATCTTCAACTCTCTATTTTTGTTGATTGTGTGTAATAATTTAAAAAATTTATTATATAGACCCCTCAACTAATTAAGTAAATATTAGCTTTTTATTTCATCATTTATGAATAGGTACATATGCACCTATTCAATTATTAAAATACGTATTTTCACCTTAAAAAGGAGTATTTGAATAGTGCTTACAATTTAATCGATCAATATGTACAGATACATTGGTTTAAATTCAACCAAATAGTTTTGTTATTAATTTTGATGGGTTTCCCAATATCAAGGTCGGCTTTGGCCCAATGCTACTTTGCGTCTAGAAATTGATTGCAGAAAAAAACTCTCAAAATATT